>VXAY01003231.1:784628-816544 GCA_013399855.1 Oxyruncus cristatus | reverse complement strand
GGCTTATGCAACTCCCCGGCTGGAGCGGGGCCAGCGGCTCGGTCGCCGGCTGTGCCGCGGCTGCACGCCGGGCCCCAGGTTGCCCGTGGGGTCTGCCCCGACCCCGGGCACCCCGCGTGGCTTTAACCTCCTCCCCGGCAGCCCGGGCCCCGCGGTGGGGCCGGCCGGCCGCGCCTGCAGACACCTGCGGAGCCGCCGCCTCGCCTGCGCTCATCTCCTCGGATTATCCAGCCCGGGGGTGACAACTCCCGCGTCCTCCTGCGGCATCACCTGCTAGGGAGTGTGCGGGCACCCACTAAGCCGTCCCCGCCACCGCGAGCAGGGACGGCGGAGGTGGCACGCGGCCGGGAGCTGCTGCCCCTGCCCTGGAGCGGCACCTTATCCCTCCGGGTCCTGGCACAAGCACCTTCACCAAATCTGTGGCCATGAGTGGCTCCATACCTGCTATTGGGACTGCGTGGGAGCATGGGCTCTGCCATGAGGCTGTGCTGCCCCACGGCCATGGCCTGAGGCTGCTCCCATCTGAGATGTCCTCATGGGAGCTGTCAGAGGTGATGCCCTTGGATGAGTTCACCCAGCAGAGGTTTGGAGGCTGGGGAGCATCCCTGGCGTAGAGCACCAGCCAGGGGCAGGGAACAGGATCCTCTGCTTTGCAGGGCTGCAGACTAACACGGCTTGGAAAATTTCGATGTGAGTGGTATGTCCTGTTCCAGGTTGACTGGCTGTCCCCTTGGGGCTGGGACTGGCCACAGCCCTGCCCATGCCAGGGGACCTACACAGGAGGGGAGGGCTGCCTCCCACACCAACAGCCCTCAGGGCTTGGAGACAGCCCCAGGTTCTGGCTCACCACAGGGGTTACCCTCAGCTTCTCCCACCCTCCTTGCAGATTCGGCAGGTCCTGATGTTCCCAGGACATAGCTAGGAGCTACTGAGAGTGTGGTGCTGGTGGTGGGCAGGAAGCTTTGTGGGGCATGGCACAGGGGATCCAGAGGACCCCATACAGGTGAGCCCATGGTGTCCTCCCTAGTCCTGTGAAATGAGAGGTTGTGCAAAGCTGTGCAATGCCTGGCTTCCGTCCTCTTACAGGTGCGGCCCCTTTGAGGCTGCTACCTCAGCCACCTGGGGACACTGGCTCCCTTCTCTGCCCTCGGCCCTTGTCCTGGGAAACATGAGCCTGCTGCTGCTGTCAGCCCCACTAATGTCCTACCATCAGCACCTCCTCCTTGTCCCTCCAAGGCTGTGGTAGCAGGAGATGGCACGTTCCAGCTCTTTGCTTCAGTCCAGGTACTGCTCTCTCCCTTTGGGCTCCCGTGAGTATTGGCTCTGCCACGGAGAGTGCTGAGCATGATCCAGGCTCCACAGGGTGCTGGGGTGCAGCCCTGCAGGTCTTCAGTCAGACAGGTGACCTGCTCCGTGGCTGATGCTGGCACTGCCTGCGTCAGCCCACGCTCTCTGCACCCCCAGGGCTGGGGTGTCTGAGTGCCTCATCTGGTCTGGAATGAGCCCTGCAGGGCTGGGGAGTGATATTTGTCTGTCACTCTGTGACGTTTGCCTGCTGCAGATGGGGGTGATGCAGTCCAGTCAAGTGGCAGGACTGAGCACACCACGGCTGCTGCTGTGCCTGTGCGAGGCCATGGTGGGGTGTGACAAAATACATGTGGGAGTGAGCTGTGACGAAGGTGTCCCCATCTCAGCAGTGATGTGGCTCTTTTGGGGGCACCTCTGAACAAGCCTCCTTGTCTCAGCTGACCTGAACGGCCCCACGTGCCCCAGTACCAGGCTCTGTGCTTTCCCCTTCCTCAGCCCTCCCAAGGGAAGGACGGGGCATGGGCCATCCCTGGGGCTGGCCCAGCCTGACAGCAGTGGTGGCCCTGCTCTTTAAGCGCTGTGAAGAGAGGAGGGAAAGAAGGAGGGTTTGAGCAGCCCCAGCATCTCCCTTCTGGAACTTGTGACCACACACAGGGAGGGCTGGGCAGTTGCCCCCGTGGTGTCCCACAGGTGCTGGCAGGAACCCACCCTTGTCGTTTAGGAGCTGGGAGGCCTGGCAGACCAGTCACCCACCTGGAAGTAGCCTTCCTGTTCCTCCAGGCAATGGGACTGTCCCCAACACGTCCTGCGGCTCCGGGAGCCTGCCAGCATCACCAGGGTTTGCTGCAGGGGTTGCGCTCCTCCTGCTGGGACTTGGCAGGTGTCAGAGCTGGTCACAGCCTTGGCCCCTGGCTTCCTAAACTGCTTCCTTCCTGGACACTGCAGTGAGAAGGTCACTTGGCCGGACACCTGCCTTTGTCAGGGCTGCACCCAACCCAACTGCTGCTGTGACCCTTGACGGGAAGTCACCCTGCTGGCAGGGAGTCCCCAGGAGAGCAGGCAGAGTCCCAGACAGACTGTCCCAGGCAGGACAACCTCTGACGCCTGTGCCTTCCAACATGAAATGAACCCGAACAGCGAGGCCCTCTCCCCCCACTCCGGTCACCTGCAAGGAGGAGAAAAGCCCTCTCCTGTCCCCAGCACCAGGCCAGTGGCATTGACCAGCTGCAGCTCCCAGCAGCTGGATTACCGTGCAGGAGGAGACAGTAGCGAAAGCAGGCTAGGGACAGGCTGAGCAGGGGAATCCCTCTGCCTCCCATAAAAAAGGCCCAAGGCAGCAGAAGAAAGAGGCCAGCCAAGCTTGTTTGATAGCTTTATTGCTTCTGTGATATGACTGAATTGACGTGACATAAGCCGGCTTGGAGGAGCCTGCAAGACTCTTGCCCTCCCTGCCTAGAGGGGAAATTAAAAAAAAAAACGCAGAAACTAAAACTAATTTTAAAAACTCACTGAGTTCTTGCATCTCAGCTTGGTACAGTACCGGCAAACGCACTGGCCTTTGCGAGTCCCCATGCAGGCTGTGAGAGGAGCCAGAGCCCGGAGGAGCTGGGTAGTGGCCCCAAAGGGGTCTCCTGCACTGGAGGACACGTCTCTAATACTGCGAGTGACTGTGACAGCCACAGTGATGCACGCTCGGACCGACGGCACGTGCCGCGCTGGTGCTGGTGGAGCTCGGCGTGGTGGCCGCCTCCCTGCCAGGCACTCTGGAAGCCCTTGCCCGTGTCCGGTGCTGCCCATACCCAGCCTGATTGCCCTCCTTGGACACAGATGGCCCCGTCCTGACACCCTCCCCTGCTCCCAGCAGTGTCCACACTGAGGGGTAACACAGCATGGCTAGGCAGGGCCTCCCCACTGCTCCCTCCAAGGAAAGGAGATCCTGGAAGCCCAGAGACACTGGGCTGAGAAATACTGGATTGGATCCTACTGTTGCCTTGTGCTCCCTGGGCACGGTGCTTCCCTTTGGCATGTGTGAGCTTGAGGCCATGGCACAGCCAGCCTTAACGGGGAGAGCTGGTGGCAGGAGCCTGATGCCAGGGTGGTGGGCACTGCGGAGGGCTGCACACCACAAATGCACCAGCAGCCTGTGCTCATGGTGTGGTCAGTGCTGCAGTAGCAGCTCTCTGGCAGTCCCCTCCCCTGGAGCAGCATGTGCTGGCTGCCCAGCAGCTCCCCAGATCTGCTCTCTGCACTAGTCAGAGCGAAACCCGCTGTGGGTGCTGGCTCCCAACCTCCCTGCGTGTCCCTGGGCAGGTTCCCTGCCACCCGAGCGGCCTTTCTGCACTGCAGCACATCAGAGGCACCAGGCAACCCCGCTCTATATTTAGGCTGTGGAGAATTCCCCTGGGCTCTCCCTTCCGCTCTGACAAGGTGAGTCACTGCGAGGGAGAGGCCAAGACTCACATCCGTCCCACTGACCGTGCTCTGACCCGCGTGCACCGCTCCGAGCTGGCAGGACTGCAGTGTCTCAGAGAACGGGAGGTGGCTGCAGGTGCACATGGGGAGGCAGCCAAAGGAACGGCATCCAGGAGTGAAACCCAGTGCTGCACACTGCTCCATCACCCAGCTGTGGTGTCAGTGAGCTAGAGGGGAGCCTTGGCCCCCAAACACTCTTTCCTTCTACTTGCAGGTGGTCCTGAGCCCCACAGTCACCCTGGGCCATGCACTCATCTAGTCAGCCTGGGCATTTCTGCCTGGAGACCCTCCCAAGGTGGAGGGAAGGGCTTGGAGTCACCTCCCTGGTCTGTAGGGTCAAATTCCCACCAGGACCTGTCCCTGATTGTGGTGGAGAGCTGGGATGACAGGAAAGCTGAGCAGTAGGTTTCAACGCTTCCCAATCCACAACCTCAGCCAGGTCCAGCCCAAGCATCCCCACTGCCAGCATGACTGGGACTCTACAGATGACAGTCCTGGGTCTAGGCTGACACACAGATACTGCAAAGGGAGCGTTGCCAGGTGAGAGCCAGGGAAATCCAGTCCCCTGGGTTCCTTGAGAAGGAAAAAGAAACTGGGAGAGACTTCAATGGAGTATCTGCCACAGCATATGCTCAAAAACCTACTAGAAACCTCACAGAGCATCCTGGTGAGAGGCATGTCCCTGGGGGGAGGCCAGAGGGATGGAAGGGACATGGGAAAGGGAGAATGCCAGAAGAGACACAATCCTTGAGCTGCTCCCAGATGACAAGGCAAGCAGCAGCCACAACCAGAACAGGACTTGCCCCTAAGTAAACTCCTTGGCTACAGGCACAGAACGCAGGAGAGGCTCCTGAGGGATGCATCCCATACTGGTCTGTAAGCAGCATTCAGCCCCACGTCCCGAGAGCTGCCTCTGCCTGCAGCCTGGTCTCAAACCATTCTGTACAGTTTGCTCCTCTGCCACACGCCTGGGTCACTGCCTGCCCTTCCTGCACACCCCCTTGAGGGTCTCAGCTCCAAAGTCACAGCCCCTCACAAATCAGTGGGGGAAGAGGCAGCCCAGGGGAGCCATGCAAGCCCTGTTCTCAGCATCCCTGGTCCGTGCCAGGGCCACGCTCTCCCTTCAGCTCAGAGTAAGACAGATGACAGTCCTTGGTTCTATCACATGCAGCGCCAGGACCACGAGCCCAACCTGCATCCCTTCGGGATCCCCCTCCACTGATCTCAGCACTGGCTGGCTGCGTGCTGGTGCCTGGACACCCAGCTACTTGGACAGTGCCTGTGGGTGCAGCCCAGCCTGCTCCAGGCCAGGAGAGCACGGGAGCCAATTTCCACCATTCCCTTGGTGACCCCGCCTCTGCCCATGCCCTCACAGGGGAGGAGACCGCCCTGCTGTCCTCACACTTGGCCACGTTGCTCAGTTTATTCCAGCTCCTCTGAAATACGTATACAAATCAAATGTGCAAATACTGCATCTTGGGACCAAGGAAGGATGTGCTCCTGAGAGCAGGAGGAGCAGCAGTGCTAGAGCAGCACAGGAGGAGCTCGGGAATGGCGTGAGCAGGGGCCGAGCGGAGGGTGAGGGTTCCCATGAGGCTCCATCATCACCGAGGTCACGTGTTGCTTAAACAGGGAACATGATCGAGTCTGGAACATAAAGCAAACATCTTCAGCGGTCTGCTCTCAAAATGTAAAGCTTGAGATCTCCGCACAAGATCTGACCTCCTTCCAAAGAACAAATTACTCCCCTCCCACACAAAAACAAAGCGAGATGCTGTCCAGAAACAGCGACACCAATGTGCACAGGCTCCACGGGGGCCCTGCACAGCAGGCACAAACTAAGAGGCCTGAAAGCCTCGAGCCCAACGAGGCAGGCTCCTCCACACCGTGACAGGCAGGAAGGTGGGGAGGGTCTGCTGGACGTGGAGAAAGCCATCGGCTCCCCCCTCCACCTCAGGGTCAGGGTAGAGGCAGAGCAAATGGCCATGAAAAACACAGCCAAGTCGATGGCTGCTGCTGCTGTTGCTGCCTCTGTGGAGAAAGAAAGGAAAAACGCAGAAAAACAAACCCATGCTCATCTCCATTCAGAAGCTCCAAGTGGACAATGAGAGGAAGCCATTATTCTCCCTTTGAGTTATAGCAGCACCAACAACACCAAAGTTTTGGATGGATTTGTTTTCCTGGGGAAGGGTCTGAGGCTGGTGACAATGCAGATGGAGCACGAAGAGGTCGGGCTTTTCGCAGGGCTGTGCACAAGCAGACTTGCCTTGTACCTTGGTATTTCTAGTATGGTTCCAGCAGAGTCTTTTAAAAAATAATACTTTGTACATTCAGGCATTGCTGCCTTGGGGCAGCATCACCTCCCATTTGGCACAAATCATTTTATTCACAAATCTTTCTTTTCTCTCCTGAGTCTCTCCTAATTCAGGATGCAGAAGATCGGTCTGCAATGCAGAGTTCAAGAACTGTTCACTCAGTCCCTTGCCCACCTCCTGCCAGCTCTGGGCCTGGAGGTGGCAGATGCAACCCTCGTGCAGACTGGCAATGCAAGAGGGTCTTCCCAGAGCACCTGGGCATCTCTGTGTGTCTTCAGTGAGGTGGGATTCTTGCAGGGGGCTGCCAGTGCCTGCTCCCAGAGCTGCAGCTTGTGTCTTCATCTCCTCCCTTGGAGGCAGTGGCTGCAGCTACTCAAATCCCACTGGTTAGGTCAGTGATGACTCGGGCTTTCACCAGCTTCCTCAGAAACTCCTTCTCCCGCTGGATGTTGTGCGTCCAAGACTGGAAGAAAATGGGAGAGACAGAAGGTCAGCAATTACCCTGGCCAACATGCTCCTGGTCCCTCAGGTTGTGGGAGACTCCATCTGGGCCAAGGCAGGGGCTTCTGCCACGGAGGAAGACCCTGCTGCAGACCAGAAGAGTCCCTGCAGACCAAGGGACTTCTCTTATCTAAAGCTGACACACTTGCAGGGTCAGACCTGTGTAGCTAAGGTAGAAGGTCCCCCCATGGGCTGGGTGAAGGTTTTTTTTGGCATGCTGAGATCTGGGCAATCCAGGTCCCTCGGGCAGATGTAGCTGGTTACAGGGCCCTGCCAAGCTATCTTACACATGAGTCCAATAGTGCAGCACTGATGGTGGTGCATGCTGGGCAACAGAGCTGGCAGAGGGCATGGTGGCAGGACACGTTGTGCCCATCTCACACAGCTCCCTGCCAAGGGGGGTCTCTGGGAACGCATGGTGGTACACGCAGCTGAAAAGCCCTAAGACCAACCCCACTAAATCTGGCTCTGGCCTCTGCTGGCCCTGTCACGAAGAAATCACATGCTAAAGGTTACACTAATACAATACGAATACACTAATACACTACACTAATACGAAGGGTGAAATGGCCACATCTCCCAGCAGGGACTTCAAAGCAGTGACTGCTGTGGCTGGTGTCAGCCCACCCAGACGTGTTCCCTGCAGCAGGTTTTAGCAGGGACCACAGCATCTGCCATCACTCCCCAGCACCAGTACAATTGAAGCACTTAATGATAGCACTAAGTGGTTTGTATCCCGGTGGAGACAAAGGCAGAACAGGGGAAAGCAACTTTCCCCTAAATCTCCCAACAGGACAAGAATCCCAGCAAAGGATTCCAGGGCTCCAGCACAGTGCTCTGGTCAGCAGGTAATCTGAGCTCTAAATATTATCTGGATCATGAGAAAATCACTCTACAGGAGCCTCTCTGAAATGGCCTCAAACCAACAAAGCACCAGCCCCATGAGCCCACTGAGGGCACTCTGCCACAGGTATTGAAATCCAGTTTACCCACTGCAGAGCTGTGGGCACCTGCCTGCAAAGCACTGGTTGTACACATCACGCACGACGTGCATGTGGCTCTCCTGTCATCTGCTGCTTGTCCTGCCCTGTCCTGTCTGGGACAGGCAGGTCTCAGCCATGACTGCTGTGTGGCACTGACAGCCCCAGTCACAGTGTGGCATGCAGCAGGTTGCCAAGAGGTCCAAGGGACTGAAGGTCCCTCTCTAGATCTCCAGCACTTTTTGGAAATATCTCTCTTGCTGCTACTGTGCATTTAAAAATCACTTCCACCCCCTCAGTGCACAGGAACGATGACAACTACAGCCGCTAAAGAAAGTTCAGGCAGGTGTTACCTTGTAACCTGTGTTCAAAAGAAGTCTTTGACTTCCTCTGCTTCCAGTGGCCTATTACCTGAACCCTCCAAAGGGTACAGTAGTACAGGACCACACGGGTTAACTGTGCTGGTGCTCTTTGGGACTCTCTAAATGTGGAAGACCCCATCTCTAAACTGAGAAGATGCTGCCCAGAAACAACTGAGCACTTCTGCTAACATAAAAGCAGAGTGAAATCTGGCACTGAGAAGCAACATGGCTTGTAAAAGGAAAAAAAACCCATCATTTCCAGAAAGCAGCACTGGGAATGATGGTGGCGCAGAGCAGAGGGAGCTGGGAGAGCAGGGCTGAGTGTGGCTGTCACTCGGAGCCAGAGAGCCAGGATCCCCCAGTGTGCTGGAAACAGTCCCACACGTGGAACGCCAGCTGGGGGTTCAGGGTTTGGCCCCTGCCACGCACCTGTGGCTCTTCTGCCAACACAGCCCCTTGCTAGGAAGGCTCAGCACCAGCAGAGGCAGCCAAGTGTGCGGGTGTGCTCCTGCCAACAGGCAGCCAGCAGCGGCCACGCTGGGACACCAGGTCTCAGTGCACTCACTCACATCTGGCTGGGCCTGTCGTTCAAACCTGCCTGGAGCACCAGGAGCCTGGTGCGCCTGATACGTCATAGCACAACCTGAGCCCTCCTTCACGCCTTTCAGCCTCATCAAACAGTGTGAGAAGCCAACTGGTTTCGGCCAGGACAACCTGTTTGTGTTCCCTGTGCAGACGGGAAGCGGGGAAGCAGCCAATTCTAGGCAAACTCAAACCACCACCTAAAACGTCACCTCAGGCCACGTGCAAGGGCCTTATCTGATGGCAAGAGGAAATCTGCTTTGTGAAAAGTACAACTGGAGCAGGAATTTAAGTACAGGAGGTGGATAATAAAACTTTAAGTGATACAATTGTAGTCTCTCTATGGCTAGGTCTGGCTCCAGCACTGACTGCAAAGCTGCTGGCAAGACCTACCGACCTCTGGTTGTTCAGCATCCAGGCTGCTCTACACCCTGGGCACTGCTCTAACTCCTTGTTCCAAGCAAAGTCACATGAAAGGGGAATTCAGCCTCCCACCTGAACCATGGATCTTACTGATGTCTGCACCAGTACTCTCAAACGTTTTGTGGTTCATGTAAGCCCAGAGAGAAAGAGGTCGCCTGGTGAGGACAAGCTTTCACCCCTCACGAAGAGCAGTATGAGGGCACTCAGTGCAGTGCTGCTCCCCCTCTTGTCCAACAGCAAGGCAGGCAGGAGGGATGAGGCATGTCTTCAACACCAGCTCCGGTTACTGATTACAGGAGAGGGACTCACCCCACTGACAGACAGAGCTAATCAGGCAAAGGAAGCTGCATTCCAGCATTAGCAGCAGCAGTAGGGTGAAGAGCCAGAGCAGTTTTCTCAAAACTGGCAGAAAGACAAGCACTGTGGTCTCATTGCCCCAGCAGGAAAAGGTAACAAAATACCCCCTAAAACCTAGCAGCTCTCAGGGTGTATACACTCTAAATAGCAGCCTGGGTAGCACACACCACTAGCAGAAAACCCCAGCTCTTCTCTTGTCAATATGAACCTTCAAGACAGTGATGGAGAAGCTGTTCACTGCCACTTTCTTCTTGTCCCTGCACATCACCACTGCTGCTGCTCCTGCAACCTGGCAGACTGGCCCTGCCCTCTCCTTCCTCTGCTGCTCGCACCTGGTGCAGCTTCCACTTGTGCAAACGAACAGGCTACTTGCCTGAGCTTCACAGCAGGAACATCAAAGGAGGCTCCAGAACCCTTCTTGTTCTCTGGGGAATCACGCTAGGATTTCCTGTGCTATGGGTCTCTCTCTGAGGAGTGGATGTTTGCCCTTTCCAATGGAGGAAGAAGCAGCAGGAGGAGAGCTGCTCCGCAAGCACATGCACTGTTCTGGCTGTTCATCCCAGGGAGGTGGCAGTGGGTCTGAGCGCTTGGTCACAGTTATTAGATGAAAATTTATCATCAGTTAAAGGCACCTTTCAGCATTATGCAAATACAGCAGCCCCAAACCACCTGTCCTTTTTATCTTTACAATTCCACAAGGAAGCACAAAACATCATCTGCCGCTTGAAGAGGAGCCAAGTAGAATATTTTAAGACTAAGAAAACGTTTCAGAGGCCAACCCAGGAGGAAGGTAAGCTCCCCGTCTGTAATCAATTACAATCGGGGAATGCTTCAGCTTCAGACCACGTTAGTCTTATCAAGCATGCTGCAATTAAAACACAGGAAATTAGAGAGAGTGAAGTCAATGAGGAATGCATTCACGAAAAATAGCAAGTTGTAAAGCAGGAGGCTTCTCAGTTCTGTTACACCCTCCGTGTTTCTGCAAGTCAGCAGCACTTCTCCCTGAAAACCTGCACAGAAACCAAAGCAGCAGCAAGAACTGCTACTTCACTGGTAACAGTTGGATTCCAGTCTCCACCAGTGCTAACTTATCTTTGTCTTTAACCTTCACTGCCTTGTCTCTAGAGGTGCTTAATTTTCAGGACTCTTCCTCCCCACACCCTTGCTCTGGTGCCAACATGGTGACCACGCACACCAGGTGTTTCACGGCCATCCCTGAGCTGCAGTTTCACCTCCCAGGGCACCCCCCGTGACACCAGTGCCTGCCTTGTTCAGCTCCTGTTTCCCCCTTCTCTCCCAGTCCACGGCCTGGACGTGGCTGCAACCACAGACTGCCCCGTCCTGCCTGCACCCCCTCGGGAGTCACACCTACTGAAACAAAAGGGATGGCTGGGCACCCTCGCCTTCCCATCTTTAGGAGATTTACTCACAGCTCCCTTATGCCCAGTCACTCTTACAGCAACTTTAAATTTCAAACAGCTCTTTTAGCTCACGCTTTTTCTCAATACACACAGAAACTGTATCTCTTCTCAGTCTTCCTTTTACCAAGTTAAACAACCCATGTCTACCAAAATAGGCTGTTCATTTAACCTGTGAAAACTGGGAAATTTCCCAGAAGTACAACAGTTGCCCTTGTCCCCATTTACCCCAAATTTACTCTTCATGAAGCAGAAAAAAGGCCTCTGCTCCATGCAGAGGCATTTCCCTCTCTCTTCAAGAAGTTCTTTCCTCTAGTCTTTCCAGAGCAGTATTTGTCTTTTTTTCACAGTAACAGTCTGGCAGCCTGAATTAGCCTGTGATTTATTTGTACCTACCTAAGCACTTTCCTCCTCTGCCACTGCCAAATGATGCTGTCCCAGCTTAGAGAGAAAATGTCTGTTATTGCCCCAAACAGTTCCATTCATAGTCTTAGGTTTCATGCTACCCAGTTTACTCCTGTTCTCAAGGTGCTCATGGTCTTCCTGGATGGTATTTTGATCCTCCCTTGTATTGACCACACCTGTTTTTTGTCTCATCACAAATTCCACTTGCACACCATTGCTTTCTGTGCCAAAAATCATTAAAGCAAACACTAAACATGACTTCCTGTGGAGGAACTCCCAGCTGCCCATTCATGCTGCTTTTTGTGTTCTCTTTTAGAGAGACTATTCACATACAGGTGCTGCACCAAACTGTGGCTTCTGAAGCTTAACTAATAATATCTCACACAGCACAGTATCACATGCCTAACTTCTGACAGACTGGGCTACTACGCTTCCTCTGTCCCAAGAATGAATTTTTTTTTTAATTAAATAAAGATATTAAATTAGTTTTCGTAACCTGCCTTTGGTAAATCCATGTTGTGTTTGCTTTCAGGATTTAATTATCCTTCCATTTAAACTCCGCTCTGAAGTTCTGAATAGTGTCTCTGAGGTTAGATTAAGAGGTCTGAATTTGACAGGATTATTTTCCCTGGCTCCCATCCCCCCCAAAAAAGAAGGGAAAAAGAAGTATTATGCCCACTACAAGCTAATCCTGTGGAACCATGTGTAACCTGATAGATTTATTGGGGACCTTTTCCTCTGGACTTGCAGCTTAATTGGTTCAAAGTGGAACAGAAATCTCTTGGGCTCTCACACCTAGTGCATTAGCTTCAACAGCTCTTGCCTTTCCCTGCTGACCCAGTAGTTTTCTTTTTCTGTGAACTTCTCACCATAAGCCACTCGTTCTCTCACATTCATCATATCACCCTGATGGAGGTAATATATATATATTCATGTGGCTTCCACTTTAATCCTTCTGCTTCCTTCACTTCCCTGGATGCCAGCCCTGGTAATTCTTTCCTTGTTTCCTTATTATTTGTTTGTCAGTGAGACTGTCCAGTGTTTGTTTCTTTTCCTTTGCAAGATCTAACTGAACTTTAATTTTGCCAGTCTCCACTTCATCTCTGTTCTTTCCAGCCATCAGGAGTGAAGTCTCCTGATGCTCTCCCCTCACTCCTCTATTACTTCTAACACCACTTGGAAGCAGTTCTTTATCAAGTTATGCCTACAGCCTTTTTCTGCCAGTTCCCCTCTTGCTGCAAGCATGAATTGCAGATAATTATTGTACTTTCACAAACAAGATTTCAAGTCTACAATGAGTTCTTCAGTGCGTCTGCTTTCAGTAGCCCATTCTCCTAGGTTAGGCCCAAATTCAGAGAGGTCAGAGTCTGCATGTGTGTCCCAATTTCACCGAGCACCCCACCAGCACTGCTGAGTCTATATACAGCCCTGCTTATCAAGCTCCCTCCCTTTGGAAGCAAAATCCGAGTTACTGAGTTATATCACCCCTTCTGTTGCCTTTCCACTTAATTTAACCATGAAGGTACTTGATCAAAGGCAATTTCCTAAAATGTCCCTCTGCAAAGGCGGGACAGCTGTGAAAGGCCAACAGCTCTTCTTGTGCCCTCACGGTTGGTGACAAGAGCTGTGCTAGCCACTGCGTCTGAGAATACCTTGGCCTTCCTCCTGACAGTCATACTGGCTCGAACTGTACATCCACGACAGTGCCATTTCTGGTGGCACCCAGCACCCCTACAGACATCAATGCTGGGGTCAGCAGCTGAGCTCTACCACACCCCTGTAGATCCCCTCCTTTTCTCTACCACACCCCTGTAGATCTTCTCCTGGAATTAGGGTTCCAATTCCAAACCCTCTGTCCTGCAGAGCTCTCAACCTAATTCCGTTTTTGTCCATCCTACAGCCGTACCTTCCTTCCTGCTATTAGTGCACAGTGATACTGCAAGTGTTTACTGCACTTCTGTCCTACTGAACAAGGCAATACCTGTGCTCTGGTCATGACTGCTATTCCACCAATCTTTTCCAGATCTCTATTACATAGACACACAGTCCCTACGCGCAGGAACAGCATGTGAGGCCTTTGCTCAGCCAAAACGCTGTCAAACAGGTGGCTTTTAAACAAAGACAAAAACGCATAAGCCTCATCAGTCATCACTGCCGGCCCCAAGGAAAAGCACTGCCCTTTCAGGTCCCCATGCCCCAGCCCCTAACCTCCCCCTCCAAAGCTGACCTCCATTTCAGTCTGCACCACTCCTTGTACTGCAACCGCAATTCATCAGCCGGGCTCGAACAGCCGTGTTTTCAGTCTATAAATCACCAGGCCAGACATCTGCCCGGCTTTCAAAGGAGTTTTGTTCTTCACGTTGGCTACCGCAAACTTTAAGGTACTTGGAGGCCTGAAGCAGCCCGACCACCCCCTCCCAAGCAACTTGCGTTGATTTAAAATGCAAAAGGCGGCTTCACAGAGAGAGCCCAGATGATGATAAAGCACTATTGTTTGCGCCTTTATGGGTCGAGACTCCAAACTTGATGTTTGTGGATTATTCTGAGAGGTAGCTGCTGCTGGGGAGAGACAGAGACAAAGCTGTGTGTCACTGCATGCTGCGGGCCACCTCCCCTGGCCCTTCTGACAGCCCTTACACAGGCTGAATAAGAACTGTTACACGATAGTGTCCTCCAGCATCCCACAAAGACCTGCTGGGGAAGCGGAGCCAAGGATCAGAAAGAAGCCATCAAAGGCAGCCGCCCACCTCCCCCTCGGGTCAGGCAGCGAGTCACTGAGGTGCTGGGCACAGCTGTGTCAAAGGAGCTGACACCTCCAACATCGGAGCTGGTGCTTGATCTGCTCCTCCAGGAAAAAGGAGATCTGTCAGCAGCTCTGCTGCGGGACACAGATGCCACAGACAGGCTCTGGATGGATAAGGGTGGCTTTAAACTATGCATTAGCCATTTTTACCAATCACAAGTGCAAGAAGACAGCTCGGGGTGTTCCCTGTGTGGCATCAAGGCGATTCCTTGCTCACATTCTTGCTCCTGCAAGAAATGACCAGGAGATCAAAGCTCACCTCTGGATCATGAAGCTGGAGAAGGCTGTGTGCTGGAGCAGAGCACATGGAGGAGGGATGCTGGGAGCCAGTCTTGTGCTTCATTCCCATGATTTAGCACAGCCCCCTGCTCTCAGTTTCATAAGCTCCTTATGGATCTGTTTTTACTACTCTAAACAGTCATTTTCCCATCCTTAAATAATTTCTATTTCACTCTATTTTAAAATTATTCTTTTTTCCTCACCACCATTTCCATGTTTCCTTCACTATGTTCCCAGTGGGTCTGACACTTCTACATTATTAGAAGACAGTGACCTGTTATAAAAATACACTTTTACGGAGTGCTTGGGCAGGAAGCATTACAGGACTTGAGCAAGAAATAAAAATACAATAAACTATATGAAAATCCAGCTCCGATGGATTCCTTGCCACAAAAACAGAAACAAGTTAGCAGATACCTTGGCAAAGGCTCAAATCATTTTCTGTACAACATTCACGGAAGCAGGCAAGGGTCAAAAGCTGTTGCAAAGTTATTTGGAACAGGGAAAATAGTAACTGAACGGAGATGACACGCTCGGACATTCTGCATTTTGTAAGTTAAAACAAAGAGAAGGGTTATCAGAGCTGAAAAATCACCTGTGAGGGTTTATACAACAGCACTGGGTCTATCGGGCAGGAGCGTCCCAGTAACAGATCAGAGAAGAGCGGTTTGTCTTCACACCACCCAGAAACCCCCTGCTGAAGTGCAGGCCAGGGATTCTGCACCCTCAGCCACGATGGGGAGAAGATGACAGATGAGGGGAGAAGGTGCTGGGCAGCACAGCTGGCATCCAGGGGCCGATCTGCAGTGCAAGCATCGATCTTCCAGCTCTCAGCCCAAAACTGAAAGCGCTGCACCAGTGTGCTTCCAGCTCTCCAGGGCACACTTGGGAACAGAAAAGGGTCTTCTCCACCAGCTCTGCCTGGACATACCCTGGCCAGAGTACACTGAGATACCCAGGGCAGAAGGTAAAGAAGCCATCCAGGACTGAACTGGAGAAATTTACTCTCAAGAGCATCCACAAGCACAGGAGAATCCATATGTGTTTGCAGTCATACTGCTGACCAGAGTCCAACAACCACACACTTCCTCTTGACTAATAACAGTGATGAAGCTCCAGAGCATCTGCCTCCTTGCAGAGCCTTTTCCTCTGGTTCCTCTGGGGCAGGAAATGCCTGCTTAGCCCTCAGGAGTAGGACATCCTAGAAGAGTCAGTGCAGGCAGCTGCCTTTTGTGGTAGCAAGAGCAGCACAATCTTGGACCCTGAGGGCTTTTAATTCTGCTGGGAAAGTAAAGGCTAAGCAAAACTGTGGACTGGGGCTGCCTATTTCTCCTCTTGGAAATTCAGCTGTCAGTCCCACAGAGCAGCAGGGAAATTCACATTCATTTCCACAGAGATTTTATCACCTCAGTCTTGGCATGGGAGAGGCATCTCCGCCCAGCTGAGAGCAAGCAAGCGCATTTTGCCGTCTTTTTTATGTAATCAGAGCAAATTCCTTGGAGATGAGTCATAGGGCTTCAAGGGTGTCCAGAGAGATGTCAAGCAGCCTCAAGTGTAAATCAGTGACACACCTTGCTGAGAGGACTCATGTTTGCCAGCAGGCCCATCTCCCCCCTGCAGACACCAGGCAAGGGAAGAGGCTCTCAGATGTTACCAGACAGGCTCCCACACACGTGTGGCACCTCCAGATCCAGGACACTGCCGGTGTTTACATTTCCTCTGTAAAGACAGTGATGGTTTCAGGGTGGAGCTGGAGTGCTTCCCTGCAGCTGCTCTCTAGCCTCGAACACTGAAGATTTTCGGACATTCAGGCTGGAGGAGCTTGGCATTCAGTGAAGAGATCTGAACTTCAGAAACAGAGGTTCTGCCCCACCAAACCTGGTCAAACTGCAGGGGTTCCTGCCTGGGATGTTCATTATCGTGGAACAGCTGTGATGAGGCTTGGTTAAGCAAACCTACTCTCCTTCCCTGCCCAGGAATGAGTACTCCAGGCTCCATGGGTCTGCAGGCCAGAGGACAAGGATGATGCTTGCATAATTTCAAGGCACAGCCTGCTTTAGTTCTCCTTTAGATGCTGAAAGGTAGAAGAGGACCAGAATGAACTAGGCCTGGACATAATCCCAGAGGTCCAAAGCAACACTGAGGAAAATGCTGTGGATGCCCTTTGGGCCTCTGGGTGTCAGAGCAGATGGAACAGACGAAGACCCTGGTGGAGCTGGGTTCTCAGTCCGTCTTATTTCGCTAATGCCAAGGGCAAGGTTTGGCACAATGCACCAGTGCAGGCCAGCCTCCCAATTTGCCAAGTGCATGCAGATCTTTCTTCAAGCAGGGTGCTTCCAGTGTGGAGTGGACCAAATCTCTATTTGTGCATTCTTTGAGGGCAACTGCAGAAGATATAATCCAGCTATTATGCCCTTCACCTTTCAACTTCACCCTCAGGTGACTAACAATTACCAGCTACCATTAATATTAAATGGGAGAGAAAGAAATGTGATCCTCTCTCTGCTCTTCACATTCCACAATATCACAAACAATTTGTCATATTGGGAGGGGCAGAGGCAGGAGGAGCATTAATTATTGATACTTGGGAACAGATGGCTTTTCTTGTATCAGGGCAGTGAAATGTAAGAGGAGCTGTGGGTGAGGATGTGAGGATTAGATGGGCAGACACGTATCAGGTAACCAGTCTTCAAGTGGAACAGGAACCTTCCTCCTAGAACCAGCTCCTCTGGCCTGCAGAGCTCTCAACAACAGCCTTGTCTGCAGAGACAAATCCAGTGACATCTGAACTAGTGAGGCTTCACAGAACCTTTCAACGCTCCCTCACCTCTGTACAGAACATCCCGGACACGATGACTGACAGCTTCCAGACAGCAGAGGTCTGGCAGATCAGGCACTAACTGCTCTCTCCAGGAGACCTTACTGGTTGCATTTCATGTGTTCATCCTCATCTAACTGCCCTGTGCCACGCAACGTTCACTCCTGAGACCACAAACAATGTCCAAGAGTGACTGCCTCCTGCCTTCCAGGGGCGTTTGGATCCCATTCAGGGCGCTGGCCTCCAAAATCAGAGCTCCAAGTGATCTGGACCAGTGACTTCAACCAGAGACTGTTATCCAACTGTTTTTGCCAACCAGCAGTAATGACTCAGACCTGGGCCTGCCGAGCCCAGGGTGCTGCCTCTCTGGCAGTGGTTATAAGCAGATGCCCAAGGAAGAGCCAGAACTGGGCAAGTCAATGGTTATACCTCCTCTACTGCTGCAAAAATGATACTCCTCAGCTATTTTCCATTCAGGGATTTCACAAGCCAGACCACCTCTGTACACAGTGACCCAGTTCAGTTTTCCTCTATGGATGCACCCCTCAGATCCTGTAAATGAGCACTCACTTTCCCAGCCAGGACTGATTAAATCCAGGGTTATTTCACTGAGCAAGGCAGACTCTCTTGCTACCTCCACAGGCCCAGAAGGTACCTCAGGACCACGATGTCCAGTTCCTTGATACACCGCGACTTCCTCACAGTCTTTTCCCAAAATCAGTGTGTTCTCCTGGCCTCTCCTGAGAGCTTGTTCCAAAGCCTCATTACTCTCGATAATTAGACATACTCTTCTCATTTCTCAAGCTGACTAATCACTGATTTATAATTCCTCTCAGTCTGCCTAGGGTCATGCAGCCTGCAGCCTGTGAGAGTACTAAGACACGTACAATCTTGTGATTTGGAAAAACACAACTTCCCAGCTTCCCTCCTAGTCTGGATCAATGGTGAAGCGCTTGAGGTGAACAAATGCCAAGTACCAGGAGGCAGCTACTGTCCATGAACAATACAACTTTTCACAGGCTGGAGTAGGATAGAGAAAGTTTCCCTGCCAAGGAGACAGTGAAGAGGGAGAAGCAATTCTAGAAATTCCTGGCCCACATCTGTGTTCAGAAAGAACAAGCTCCACCAAGAAAGCAGCAAACCTCCCCACACTACAGAAGCTTTGACAAGTGTCCCAAATTTGCTCTACTTTGGTACCAGAAATGGACAGATCTGAAGGCATCTAATTGCTGCATTTTACCAATAAGAGAGCTTTTGTTCATCCAAAAATGCTGTTTGTATCACTGTGGTAGTACCAGAAAATGTTTTTAGTGTGCATCTCCTTACAGAGCAGTGTCTGCAGAGCCCTGATGAACTGGTGCTGAACAGTCCTCTGAGAGCTGCACAGGCTGATCTCACCTCCCCATGTTTCACAGAGCCTGAAGAGGGGATCATCTCACAAAAGAAGCCTATGGATCAGCGAGCAACACAATGGATCGAAAATCAGGAGAGGTCACACCTTTTCAGCCCCAGAGCAGAAAGCTCCCTTTCACCCTTCTTGAGTTAACACTTATGTGAATCTTTTCCCTGCTGCTCAAAGAAGGAATTACATTATATACACATTCCAGAGAACTTTTCCCAGCAGTAACAACCATTTTTAACATACATAGCACTTGGGAGAATGTCTAGAATTTTACAGGCAAATGCATGGGTGGAGCAGTGTTTTGACCCACACAGGAAAGCTGGAAGTTGACATCACCATCCCAGTCAGGCTCTGGAGCCAGGGTGGCCGGCGGGCTTGGCAGGAAGATGTGCTTGGCAGGAGCTCCCTACCTCTTTGATGGCAGACATCTTGATGGTCTCATAGTAGTGCAGGGGTGCATTGGGTGAACTCATGTCATAGCCAAACCCAGCTACCGCCACCTCATCACAGTTGTGGAGCGCCATGGTTATTGCTACGCTTCCCAGGGTGGGGATGTTCTGAGAGGAGAGAAAGCAGGAATGGAAGTCATTAGCAGGTTGCCATTTTTATGATCAAAGATTTCCTCTTATTGTCTCTGCACACAAGGGCACTGCTGCTACTAAACAGAAAACCAGAAATACGGTATTTGGCTATATCTGCACATCAGCTGCCCAGTGCCAGCTTGGGGGGGTCAACAGCCTCCCAGCTTGTAAAAGAAAATCATACATCAGCCAGCTTCCTGTGAATCATCTAGCCCAAAAGCAGCAGCTCTCGTTTGAGGCTCTGTAACATGACTCTCCAGGGGAGAGCACTGAAGGGCAGAGATATTAATGCAGATGGTCAGACGCCCCTTCCACAACTCTGCCATCCTGAGAAGAGGGCAGCAGATGAGCTGGAGGATGAATCACAGTGGATATGTTAGCTTTCCGAAATTAAACCAGATGTAGATACTGGATTACAGTGTTATGCACATTACTGGCTTCCTGCTAGGCTAAGGAGGAATACTTATCCCAAACAGGCCACGACACAGGAGCAGAATGAGGGACAGCTCGTTTTACTGATGGCAAAAGCAATTTATGGTTGTTAAACAGCTCTGGGAGACGGAAAGGAGATCAGGCAGAAGTGTGGTCTAAGACCCCTTCCTTTGCCCAGGGGCACCCCAACAGGCAAAGGACACTCTGTCCTGTGCCATACCCTCCTACCCACAGCATTCTGGGAAGACAAGGAGCAGTGGGAAGCCAGTCAGAGATGGGCGGTAGCACTCTAAGCAGGGACACCCCAACTGTCCTCTCCCATCTGCTGACCTGCCATTTGCACTGAAGTCCAGACTCAGCTCTTCCTGTTTCACCTGGCTTCTGCCGAGGTCCTACAACTCCTCCTCTGCATGCAGATGAACGTGACCGCCGGGACAGCCAAGTGTTTCCAGTATAAAATCCTAGCTCACTGACATTTCTAGTTCCCCTTTAGCCAGATGAATCCAGAGGCAGCTTTGCCCCAGGGGCTAGGGAGAGGCCGAGAAATACACCCACGTTTCTGATCTTCATTTGTAGAGCATCCAACACCAGCCACATCAAAAGTATCACAGATTCAGAGGATGTGCTCAGACAGCCACCAAGGGTGACAGCCTCCTAGCCGAGGTGTAGAAACCAATTGCACATTTACATTTTTCATTGACAATGGCTTACCCTGAAACGGTGAGCAATGCTACTGCATGTTCAAAAAGGTTGGGAACGATGTTTTGAGCTTCTGCTTCTCATTCAAAGTAACCAGTTTTTGTCAGCACTTCTGACTGCCTGACCAGTTGAAGAACAGAAGAACAATGTTTTCCAAGCAAAGAATGTCACCCATACCCTATCTGAGATGTGCAGAGCTGGGAGCACAACTCGCACGCTACGGAGAAATTCACTGCAGTGCACTGGAATTACTCGAATCTGAAGACAAACAGGCAAAACCCGCTTATGGCTAAGTCAGTGAGACACTAAATTAAAATATTTGCAGCACAACTGTTAACAGTGCACATCTGAAATGAAAAGACCTTCCTGTGCCTCCTGTGTCAGCTCTAGATGTTGGGAGAAACAGCAGAGTCATTTTGTTCTCGCTGCTTAATTTCAGTTGATACTCCCACAAACAATACTGGTTTTATTCTAGTCACTTCAGTTAATTGTTAATTCACTGGTAGCCAAAAAAATATCAAGGGGTTTAAAAATATAGGGGTTTGAAAGAAGTTGGAAAAAGTTTATTAGGCAAGGATACGAATTTCAAAATACCCAAGAACATCCTGTCTTCCCAGACATGGCAGTTTGAATTCAGATTTCTCAGCTCTATTTTGCATAGGAGATGACATTTGGATGTCACTGGAATTGCATCAGCTGGTAAGTGGACGTGCCACAAAACCCTTTCCCTCAGCAGAGCTGTAGTTACAGTGTCCAAAACATAGTGAGTAAATGGTTACGTCCTTGAGACTGTGTCGTCATTGGGAATAGGATGGTGTTAACACCACCCACACTTGCACTGGGCCCATTCCCACGGTACAGCTCGAGGGAGACACAGGGTCTTTTGCCTGGAGGGAATTCCACTGGCCAAGCTAACATTTAAGAGCTGACTTTCTAATGTGAGTCTTGCAAACCGCAGAGAATTAATCACACTACCCAACCTCATGGGAGGACTGCCAAACAACCACAACTTTCTTTCAGGCAAATTATTACTTCTGTTTGGAGAACACCAGAAGACAGAAATTGAGAGAGAACTTTCCTTTGGTCACCAAGTATCTGCCTGACTTCATTCTGTCTATAATACATCGATGGTTTTATGGAAAAATAGGAGCTAATTTTCTCATCTGCTTCTGTTTTTCATTAGTTCCTCACATGCCAGTACTTCAGTACCACCTGCTCTGCTCTCAAAAAGTATTAAAATACCAGAGACTACCTACCTACCTACCTAACTTCTTGAACTGCAGTAGATGTATCTTGCTTGGCCCCTACAACTATCAGTGTGTCCTTGCAAAATCGTTTTGCACTGCTCTAAAATCACATTTGGAGACTGATGATCCAATGGCATTTTCTTAATTGAATTATGCCTTATGGATGTTAGCACCCTCCAATGCTGTGGTAGCTACAGCCTAGTGCATATCCCCCTGGAAGACAGGGATCTGCAGCCATTCATGCCTTTGCTGGTGAGGCGCAGCCTCACATCCCACTGTTGCAGTCAGAACCCTGTGGGCTAGAGAGGAGCACCTCCAAAATACTGTAAAAATTATTATCCTTGCTATTCACTGAGGGCAGTAACTGCCAGGGCAGCACAGGGGTGCTTGCAGAGCCCACCTGTAATTACCACTGCCTAAGAGAAGAACCCGAGTATAAAATGTGCGTGCACCCAGATGTAATACACGTAACTGGGCACTTGCTCCAAACAGCTTATCTTTGAAAAAGATCACCAGAGTGATGCAGTAACTGGGAATTCAACAGCCTTGAAGAAAAAGGAGCTAGCTTGAACAGGATTATAAAAGAAGCACGATTGTTGGTTAACTAAAGGTTAGTACTTTGGTCCTGACTTGGTTTAAGCTAGAGAAACTGAGCCCTTTTCCCCTGTGGCAGCTGGCTGAGCTTCTGCTGGTCCTTATGCCTGTTGAAAATGAAGAACTACGTCGGGTCCAGCTTGCGGCATGGGAAAGACAAGGCCTTGTAGGATCTAGGGAGGTGTCCCAGGCTGTGCTGCAGAGAAGCCAACTCAGCAGCACTCTCCAGGTCCAAGGAAAGGGCTCTCCTCTCCTCTCAGCAAACAAGTGGCAAATGAGTGGAGCCATGTATCAGAGAGGAAATGGTTACAATTACTCTCTGGCTGCATCTACGCAGCTTACAAGCTCCCATGACTGTACACAGGAATATGAATTCGTTGGCTGCAAAGTTCCAATCTGGACCTAACAGACCATGTACAACCCATGAGGCAAGTTGGGGGACAAGTCCCTCCAAAAGAAGTTAGGCATCATGGACATGGCTGTGCCAAATCTGGCTTGCACAATGCGTCAGTGCTACCTCATTACACACACCCTTGTGCCGTGCCCCAAAGACATACCAAAGCAACCACCACACCTCCCGCACCGCGTTACGAAAATACAACTCTCTCAAACAACTGAGCAGGCCTCTTGTTATTCTAGGCCTTTGCTAAGAAAAAAAACCCAAAATCCTAGCATCCTGCCTCAGGAATAATACCCTGGTGCTGGGCTAGCTGTCTTCCTCCTCACGGCCCTCGGTGTTCCTGTATCACCAAGCAATGGTGCTTTCAACCAAACGGTCGAAGAGCAAGCAAGAGCCCAGCAGTGGCCAGTGCTGAGGCAGGAGCCTCCTGGGATGCCTCCCAGCTGCCCAGAGACTGGCCAGTAGAGGTTAGGCCGTGGCATGGGGCTGCCTGGAGTGGCCCAACAGGACCACTGCTCCAGATGTGGCCATGATGAGTTTTGGACCTGAACTGGTGAGCTTGGAATGGCAAAGCCCCGGAAAGCACTGGTAGTCCTCTCCCCCTGCCAGTTCCCTGCCACAAGCCTTGAAATTGGCCTTGCAAGCTCTGTACTGCCTGCTGTTTGTCCATGGGTTCTGTCCCAGCTGGGGCCCATGGAGATAACAGGTTCAGCATCCTCTCTCCAGTCCTGGTAAACAAGGACAACCTCACTGCATAACTTGTCCAGAACTGAAAGTCCACATTTTCAAGCCTGGCCTGCTTGTCTAAGACCAAACATCTGGAAAATGTAATATCTAATATAATGCTCCCCAGGGATCAGCCCTTTGCCTGGTCCATTTGAGGGAACGCAGCAGACTGACAGATGAGCCAGAGATGACACTAAAAGGCCATGTGACAAACAGAAGCAGCAAACACAGCAGTGGTGAGCAACACGTCACCGCAGCAGTGCTGGGCAAAGGCTGCCTGAGCCTCCAGAGCCTGGCTCCTTCCAAGGGCACATGTCCTCTGTGGCTGAGGTGAGCACACGATTGGTGGATCTCTGTGAGAAAAGCATAAAGACAAGAGAAGCAAAGACTTCTGGTCTTGTGCTGTGTCAGGGACCACTGCAAGCTCTGTGCAGTGCAAACACAGTCAGTCTGCACCACCAGGTGAGGGGACCACAAGTGCCTTCAGCAGTACAGACACAGGACAGCTTCTCCTAACTGCTCCTACACCGTTCTCTGCTGCAAGCAGAAAGATAAAAGGCTTCCCCTCAAGACATTGATGTTTCATCTTCCACTGGTCCCCACTGAAGAGGCTTTAAAGGCTGACTTCTACTCACAGAAGTCAGTCAGCAGAAATGAACACCAGCCCTCCTCTGGGCTCTACTGGGGGTGAGCATCACCTCACAGGATTGTGCTGGAGATCCAGCGCTGGTGACTGAACCTGAGCTGGAACTGCTCTTTGCTTGGTGCATGTGAAAAGCACTTGCTGCTTTTCATTCCATGCACGGGTCATTCCTGTGTCACTGCCTGCTGGACTGGAAGGAAATGACTGCTGTAAATCTGTTTTTAGAAATATTTGACTCCCTTAATATGTTAAATGAATTCCAGTTATTTATGGGATTTTACTGGGCTCAGGGTAAGACTTATTGGATTGTTCAGACTATTCCAAATGTTACCTTTTTCAACTAAAACGTGTTAGTAAAGAATAAACTCCCAACAAACAATAATGCACCTAGATATTCCAATTGGTTAGACTACTATATTAAATTATTTGAGGGAAAACCTGAAAAACTGCTTACCTGGGAAAAAATTTCTACCTTAGTTTTATCAGTTACAGACCTGATCATCTAATAGCAATGAAGTTTCCAAAACAAAAGAAGTACAGGAAAAAAACTATAACAGTCACCACAACATACTCAACAGTATTTTCTTTTTGTTTCTTTATGTTTGCACAGGAGCAACCCCAAACCTGTTCTTCGTTTCCCTTAGCTGAGAAGTTTGGAAATACGGCATAAAAAGCAATTTAGTATCATTCACTGTGAGCAGACCAGTGCCTGGCATTCTGTGGAGTGATCCCCGTCACAGGAACTTACAGGGCACACTGCTGCTCCCACAGCTACCTCCGTTCAGGCACAAAATCAGCTACAATACCGGGCTTCCAAACACAAAGCAGAGCATCTGCAATGCTCTTCCTTCAGCTCCCCCAGTTACCCCTTGCTGTGAGCGGGACAGAGCCTGCAGAACTGGTGGTCTGCAGCAGAGCAAGGGGGGGGCCAGTGGCTGGTTGCTGGACGACACGACAAGCCAGCTGCCCACCAATTCCCTTCTGCCAGCTGACTGCTGAGCTCCAGTACACCTCAGCCCAATCCAAAGTATCTCTGACCACATCTACCCGATGCACAAGCACTGATTCACCATTTGCTACTGAGCAGGTTCATGTGGCATGCGGGGACTATTTCTACAGGACCCAAGGATTTAACAGAGGGCAGGCAAAGGCATGACATTACTACGTGCTACCTGCTCTGGGACAGCCACATATATGCTTACCCCATGCTAAATGGGAGCTCATGGCCTTCTCTTTCACTGAGAAGTAAACTCCCTTCCATCACCTCGTGCAGAAGCACATGGCTGGGCTTTTACCAAGCAGGGGCTGGTTTGCACTGACCTGCTCCCTTCACTTGTCCAAGCACCTGTTCCCCAGCAGCTCATGGACTGCTCCCACCGCAGCGGTAACGGATGGAACAGTCCAGCCCACAAAGCAGATGTGCTGTCTTGCAAACCCAGAGCTTTACAATAACAAGTCGTCTCTACATTCAACTGACTGCAGCTGCAGTGGCCCTTTACCTGTCCCTCTACACGTCTTAGAAGATGCCATCAGAGCGCAAAAAAAGAAGCAGCATGTAAACGGAAAGGCCTGAGTGGCAGACTGCTCTGCTCCTGCCATGCCCCCTCCTCTCTTCTGCTTCACAAAGACCCGACAAGTCCAAAGACATGGCCTTCACAGAGTCTCGGTCCAGTAAGAACACCCCAGGAGACAAAGTTTGCTGACAACAGGGCAACTCATCAGAGGAAGGGTCATGACCAGCCAAGGGAGCTGAAAACTGCCTAAGGAGCAAAGGGTCCCCACTGACATGTCCAAAAAAGGCTGACTGCCCATAGGCAAAAACACCTGACAGCTAAGAGAAGCCCTGGGCCAGGATGTGCTAACACTCCAGCATCAGAGGTTAAGCCCTGAGCTCATCAGGGCTGTCAGCACTCTGCAGAGGTGCTAATCCATGGCTGGGTGCCCAATTCAGCCTGGTAACACCTCCTGCACATGGCTCCTCCCTCACCACGCTGGTGCTGAGGCTGGGTGAAGTCCAGAGAAGGATGCTTTATCTCTTTATAGATTCAGCCATTTCCAGTACATGAACAAATCAAAGGCTTACAGTTTTGGGCCGTAGACCTTACTTTCATAAGAAGCTACATCATAAAAAGAGCTGTGGATGCACAGTACCAGCATAGAGAGAGAGAAACAAACACCACAGCCTGCACTGGAGTCCTCAGAGTCCTGATAATCTGTGCAATGTCCTCTTGGCCACCTCACACCAGGCTCAGGGCTCCCGGAGGAGCCAGAAAGCCACTGCTGCAATGGCTCTGAGCACTCCTGACCGGACAGGACTATCCATTGCACAGCAAAAGGCACCAGGGCAATGACCATCCCTAATGGTGTACGTGCCACCAGCAATGATGCCCCTGAACTGATGTTCAGTAAACTGTCTGCAGCGTAAGGGATACTGCCTGCCTGAACTACCAGCTGCAACACCAGTGATTTCTGGTTTGTCTTGATTGCCCAAAGACCTGTATACACAGAACTTCCACCTGAACAAAACCACATACATACCTTTGGCTAATGAGAAAGCCACCCCTGCACCCACACTGAACAGGATTCTTTAATTAGAAAGAGGATCTTTACTAAATCATTTCTTTTCTGTTAAACTATCTTCAGGCCCTAAAAATGTTTTTTCCCCAGACATTGCTAGGATCCTAAAGGTTTTTCTTTATGATCAGCTTAACCCAAGAAAAGTCCACACGCAGTAGGGAACAACTCTCCCTCTCTTAAGACTTCAGTAAATGGACTGAGAAAACTCCTGAAAAACTTTACCAGTCCCAGAGAGAAGTCACTGTTCATTGTGGGTGACCAGTTCTGCTTCTTGCTCAGACTTCTGGCTGGTAGTGCTACAAGTGTAACCAAAATGCACATCTGAATCGCACGCCACTACTATCCTCCAGAACCATCTGGCCCAAATTATATTATCAAAGCAGAGGATGTTACTACATTCACCCTTTATTGAATCCTGGGAAAAACGCTTTGAGATCAGCCCCAAACTATTTTACTAGCTCTCCTCAACCTTGCTGAAAAAGCCCGCAAATTACAAAGTTAATTGGCAGCACATTGTTACCATATGTGGTGTGCAAGAGAAGCACTGAAGTTTATTTAGGCATCAGAACCAAAGAAGAGTGGAATATTACTGCTCTTTATGAGGATTTTGTGTTGCCCTTGATTACTAAGGCATCCCCAGCCTTGAGCCTCCTGTCCAACACACCACAGCCCACTGGAGCACGGGGGCACCAATCTGCCTCCAACCCAATTTCCCTGGAGAAACTCAGGACACTGTTCACTGTGCTTTTGCTTAATAGATCTCAGCATTTTCATTCCCATGTTCATATACGCTTCTTTCTTGTGCAAAGCTTTCCAGGCCGTCTCTCATCTCTAAAGCACGACCCTGAACCCAACCAAGTCTGCTCTGCAGCTGCTGGGCCACACTGCCTTGTGGAGCAACTCTCCTCGCTCTAGCTGCCCAACTCAGCTTGCTGGATCTCTCGCAAATCTTTAGTGAGAGCTGGATTCTTGGTCTACAGGCTCTAATTTCCACTTTTCCCGTTTAAACTCTGAGTGAAGAAAGGTCAGCAGCAAATCTGTATCACCAGGATCTTACTAAGACTCTTCCCTCTTTACACTGGCAGCAGTAGTTCCTTTTGGAGCCTTTGCACCGACAGAGCTCTAAGCTTTGCACTGATGCAGCATCATTCCCTAAAGTGTGAAATCCCTGCAGCTCCATGACAGCAGTCCACAGCTGATGTCTGCAGTAAAATTTGTACTCGCAGGCTAGAAACATTCTGGTTTTGAACTCTGACAGAACCCCTATATTAACGTCCTTGCACAGACTGCCCAGCATATACTGACATCCCAGCCCCACCACATGCACCTGCAGAGCTCCTACTGCCCCGTCTGAAGGAATAAACTACAATTCACACAGTCTAGCTGGGGTCATGGGCAAAGACTGCTTGCCTTAAAGCTCCATAAACTATTTTTAAATGCTCAAATGGACTTTTGTGAAGTGAAACATCAGGTTTCAATTAAGATGCCTTCACTTCCCAATCCAGTGTGTGTTAAACAACCTATCAAAACCTCATAAACTTCAGTTCACGGCATTTTCATTTCCGGATTCTCTCTTCTCTCAGTTTAAGTAATAACTTGTGTATTAAAATAACGTGTTTAAAAATAAAAACAAATCTGGAGGAAAAAAAAGGCGAGAGTCTGATGATTTCTGCCCTTTACTGGGGTAGCAGTCCTGATTTTCTGGGAGACAAATCAAGACCTCATCTTTCCAAGGGTAAGTTCTGGAGAATGCAGAGAGGTGAAGTAAGTTAATTCCTCACTGATAGGAATATTCAGCGCTCCCAGAAAAAAAATCCAACGCTCCCAGAATCCTGTGACAGCTTCTGTATGTACATACACACACACACACAGAGCAGTGCCTTTTACAAAAGGCCCTTTCCACGTGGCTGAATCCGTCCGCACATCTCGCGCATCGCATTTTAAGAAGGAAATGTCTTATCTCCAGGCACCCACCCATCTGACTTGCACAAAGCAAATGTCTCTAACGTTTCTGAAGTCTTTGTGATATAATTAGAGCATGGAAAATGAGTCACTATTCTGTCTAGTCCAAATCCATGCTGCGACATGGCAAATCTCCTGCGCTGATAGCAAAGGAAGGGGCAGAGCAAGCAGAGCTTGTCCAGGGAGAGTGCTTCTCTCTGGGTTTGTCAGCTGTGCTAATGTGCCCAAAAATGTCACGTGTGGTCTCTATCAGCAACTATATCACATGTGTACATGAGCAATTTACCCACCCAAGTAATACTTACTCTAATGGCTGATATATTACGTAGAGCAAATATAAATAGGTTCCGAGGACAGCATTGCAATGTGAGATAATACAGAAAGCCCAAGTCACCACCTACTCCACACTAACACTCCAAAAAGTTGCACTAGGGGTGAGAGATATGAGAATGACCATTACGGTATTTCGTTAATAAATATAACCTAAAACTGGCGTTTGCACTGTTTTCTTTTGTGAGCTTTTACATCTAAAACTTGTTGCTGCAAGATCAGAATTTCCTGCCAAAGGCCTCATAAAACCATCTTTACCCTCCTCTACTATAAGCCTGGGATACAATTTCACAGTGGTGTTCACGGCATTGCTGAAAAGTTGATGATCCCGCCCCAAATCCTCAGATCAGGGAGGATCTTGCCTTGGTCTGCAGGAGACTGAGTGCTGCCACCATAACAGAGCCAAAGTCCCTTCCCTTCAGTGTCCAGCAACAGAGGCCCAAAGGAAAAATATGAACAGCCTACTCTGCTGCTTGGTCTCTCATCCTTCTCTGTGGTTCTGCTTCCTTTGCTTTATACTTACCCCTCTGCCCATCAGGCCGTTGTTGAAAGGCAGTCCAATGAAGCTGAAAGCTGCTTCCTGGATGAAGTAGGGATTCAGGATACGTATCTCATGAGGTTCTCTTGGGACCCGGGTTGCCACTGACTTCCAAAAGCCATCAGAGGCACTCTGGTAACAACAGCAAAAAAAAAAAGGGGCAAAAAAAAAAGAGAAAGATAAAACAACAAACACAGTTATATACAAAGTATAGCAGATTTCTATTATTTTATTTAAAAAAATATTAAAATGCACGAATGGTAGCAGTTCCCACTATCCCTGCTCACTGCCACAGGGCACTAGTATAAGACTGTAGGGGATCTGTGCATCCTGGAGAGGTGGCAGCAGCATGGACTGATGCACTTGAGCTAGTCTGGATAGCAACTGTGAGGAAGACAGACAGGCTGGAGCTTCAGCAGAAATAACCCCCTCCCTGGTGCCATCTTTTCACTCTTACTGGCACTTCAGCCACATGGTATACCATTCCCATGGTAGAGCATGGAGTACCCCCAAAATAACCAGAGGCTCCCTGTTCACAGGACTTGGAGAACTAATGTTTAAGTACTGATTAGGTTAATACAGGGCAGGGCACAGGGAGGATGGCAGGACTTTTAATCTGCTAACCAGCAGCTTGGGCAGGGTAATCTGATTGAACGCCTCCTTCTCACAGCATTGAGCCATCTTCCCTGTGATATCCCTGACAGGCAAAAGAGGCAGACATCACACTCTGCATAAAACCCACACGTTTTGGAATTAGTTATTTACAACCGTTCTGGGCTGCCTGCAGCTTAACAGTGACTTCACAGCTGCTTTCAGGGCACTGCTGAAAATGTTGATGATGCCCTGCAAAATCCTCAGGAGCCTCCCCTGCCCAGTAGTGATCACCCCTGTAATTATCAGCAGGGACTGTGCCGCAGCCGACGCCTGCTGCATTTCACACGCTCCTTGTAGTCGGAGCCTCGCGCTTGGCTCCTGTGAACTCTCACACCACGTGCTGCCAAACACCCCACCGAGGGTTTTTTATGGAACAATCCCACGGATATCTTTAGCTGCTGAATTTCATATCCTGAAACTGAAACTCTGGCAGGTGGCTCGTGCTACAAAAGGCATTAACGCAGCAAACCCGAGGAGGATGCACACCGTCATCCTCACCAACAGTCTAAGAAAGCCAAACCCCATTGCTATCCTGTGTCACCTCAAAACTGCTCAAACATAATACCCTTTTGATGACCAGGGCAAGCCTCCTGTGAGTTTAGGTTCACACTTCAGCAATGGTGAAGTGCTCTCAGGACCCTAAATGGAAAAAATTCCTAATTAACACTAATGTTCTTTCATCATAGTTGAATTAGAAAGAACACCCAGTGTCAAAGCAGTCCAACACTTTCCATTACAATAAGACATTTTCAGCCACTGAATGATCCCAGCATTTAAAAAAAAACAGAAAAAAACTGTTATAAATGTTAATAAAGTCCAACATCCATTTGACCGAGGGATTTGAGGGATTTGGTTTGTCAGCTGAGTTTTGCCTCCTTGTGAAAATTCATTAAAAACTGGATAAATATTAAACCTTTGGAATTTCCTAAAGACACATGTGAAGTAGAGGCCTTTCAGTTCCAGGGAAGGAGGGGAAAAAAAAAATTAAATAAAATCACAGATTCCACTTGTATTAAGCACGCTCCAAGTCTCACAGACATGAAGATGATAAACAAAAGTCTTGAACAGCTACTCATTCAGTGAAACCATCTTATCATAGGCTGAAGCAGGCACACCCTGGAAAAATAGTGTGTGACCTTGAAACTAAAATAAATTCATAAGTTCAATTACGATTTCACATGCAACTCTAAATATGGCATTGCCTAAATTTTGCAAACAATTCAAACCAAAGGTCTGCCAGCTATCTGAAGTGGACAAAAGATGTCTTTTGTTTGGATTCACACTCCATGGGAGACTCCACGTAAGTTCTGGGATTCAGGTAGGTTTTACATGGCTTTTACATGACACACAAAACATTAAAGAGAAAAGAAAAAGAAGAAAAGTTAGAAACATTCGAGACTTTCATTCCTTGCTGCTGCTGGAACTGTCCAGAAAGAGGTAACTACACATTCCACTGCTGCTCATTTTCCCAGCGCTGTGTGAACCACGACGACCACACCAGGGCTCCCCTCATCTAGTTCAATGCCACTGCAAAATAAATGTGGGTCCCTATTCCTAGCTGGAAATACAACCTGTCTGCTTTGGTCCTTTCCATGTTTCTCCTGTTGCTCATCACGACTATCTCCCTAACCAGTTTCCTCAGCTGTCACACAGCTCTGAAATTGCTCTGGCTTCTCCTTTCTGCCTCATTTCTATTTGCTCTGTATTCTCTGGAACTTCTCGGGGCAGTTCCCCTGAGATTATTACTGAGGGCCACCCGGGGTGGCCAGAATCTTTCATTTTGGTGTGTTTCTAAAACAGCTGTAGGGAGAACAGCAGAGCCCCAGCAGACAGCTCTCACACTTCCACCTACAGAGCAGGCAAAGCCCCGTACAGGGCTAAGGAACCAAACACTGTTTTTTCCTGGCTCACAACCTCCGAGATCCCCAGCCTTGCGGTTTGGCTCTCCGAGCCCTGCAGCGCCGAGCTGCGCCTCGAGCCCTGTGGTTTTTGCTCCGCAGCTCGTCACTGGCAGGCTACAAAGCGCAGCACCAGCGCGCCGGGAGCCCCGGGCGGCTGCTCCCCGACACAACCCCCTCGGCGGCGGCCGCGCAGCCCCTTCCAAGGCT
>VXAY01003231.1:738206-777760 GCA_013399855.1 Oxyruncus cristatus | reverse complement strand
TTTAAAGAAAAACGCAGATAGCAAAATTCCTGGAGCTGTGAAAGGGGAGGGGGGGGGTATCTTTTCAGCCACTGACAGAAAGCATGTGATTTTATTTACAAAATGAAATCAGTGGTTTTCCCCTCCTCTGTGAGTCTTCACACCACACACGGGCGAACTCGCAGCATCCTGCGGTGTTGCAATGCTTTCCAAAGAGCATTTCTGGGGAATTTTTTTATGTTGGAGGTTGCTCACCTCAGAGACTCCACAAAGCCTTCTCCCTCTGGATGCAGAAACAGATCTGGCCTAATTGTGCCCCGAGAAGAGCAAATTTTGCTGTGACCTTTGCAGACAACTGGATAAAGCAAATAACTTCCCTTTCACGACCAGCTGTCAGATGTATGACTGGCTTGCTCTCCTGCTCCTCACAGTCAACAAACGGGTCACAGAGAGTGAGGACAGGGGGGCCCAGCGTCACAGAACAGGATGGCAGGAAGGCAACAGAAGAGTGCAGCCCTGTCCTGAGTACTCCCAAGACACAGAATTTTCCCAGATGCTGGATTAACTCTGTATTTCAGAAAGAGATTTCAGCAGCCAGTGTTCACCTCTGCAAGTATGTAATTCGAGAATTACAAGGCAAGATTTCTAGGAAATTACATCTGTCCTGGCTGATTTTATCTAGCTTGAGCTTCTAGCTACCACATTCTGCTATTTCTTATCAGCACTGCTTGAGAGGCCAAGAGAGATCCTGCTAACATCCTCAGGACACCCTGCATTAGAAGGGAGCAGTGCTCCTCCATCAGCAACTTCTCCTTCCAGTCCTTTACTCTCACACTGCTTGAGTGGAACTTTACCAAGACATCCAGTCTTGATTTCAAGACTTCAAGAGCAAATTCATCAAGACTGTAGGGGCAGATGTAGCAAAAATAATTACACTGATATAAATGTGCTGCCTTTTTTGGTCGTTTGCCTAGCTTCAGACACACTTCTTCCTACAAAATTAGAAAGCCTCGTGAGAAAAAAACGTTCCCTCTAGGTAGAGAGAGAGAGACTACAAGTAAATCCCTCCAAAATCTCACGCATAAGCTAAATAAATTGAACTCAAATCTCTCAGACTAAGGGAGGCTTTGCAGACTTCAAATGATTCCTGTAGTTCTTTACTGAAGTGTTAACACAGAATGTCTTTATCCCACTAACAGTTGCATGAATAGTCGATACCCTCCGGGTGATGTCTCAGTTTCACTGGTGACGAGGTCCTCAGGCTTCTTCCATGTGCTGGGTTCACAGCCTGAAGGAACATCTGCTGCTCACATGGGCAATGCCATACCCTCAGTAGGCAAGGGCTGCGCTGGTGGTGGTTCATTTGGGCTGCCAGGTGCCCAGTCATGTACGCAGGGGCTACTGAACACGCCTGTCTTTGCCAGCGTGCAAAGACCAGACAGCAGTGAGGGACAGAAGGCAGCATGTAAGATGTAAGATCTTGGGGATATCTGAGAATAATGTGGTGCAAAAGGGAGCAGGGCACAAATCCACAGGCAACTGGGCAATTTTGTTAGCTCTGGTGTTTACAGAACTGTGCGTTTCATTAAATGAGCATCGGATTTGGAATGAGTTTCTTTAGATTGCCTCAGATATTCCAATCAATGCAGGTAACCTGAATTTACATGTACTGTGACCTTGAAATGCACCTACTGGGATTTGCATAATACTGATGTCTGAATATTGACAGAGCCTGCCAAAGAGCGTGAGTGCAACACGAGCACCCTCCTGATGCTTTTTCAAGACAGCTGCACTAGCTCTTCAGTTGGTCCTCACATCGACTTCTCAAAAGAAAAGATGCACAAAAAACTGCAACTCTTTAAATTAGCCGCCTTTCTTTGAGTTTGGTTGAGAAGGAAGGAGTGATCAAATATCCAGGAAAGAACACCACTTGTCACTTGGATGGCAACAGACATCAGAAGAGGTTAGAGGATGACAATTTTAGGAAGAAATTGGTCTCAGGAAAAAGCAGGATGGGGAGGCAATCCCAGAAAGGATGTCCTACTTGGGCAATGATACAGTCTTTCCAGGGGGTAAATTCTGTTTGTGTCTCTTCATTTAAGAATGATGTAAAGGAAAAGAAACTAAAGCAGAATAAAAATCTGACTGGAGCTCCCTGATTTTCACATTACAGCTGGGATTACTGAGCCAGAAATGGAGATGATGCTGTCTTGGCAGATGTGGGATAAAGGTTCTTTAAGGACTACTGATGCCCAGCATGGATAAATGCTTCTCCTCCTTTATTAGAAGTACAGGGTAAGGATGACAAGCATTAGGTAATAGCAAGCAAAGCAAGGGACAAAAAAAAAGAGGACAAAACCCATGCATGCTGTGGGAATGACTGAGAGGGTAGGGACACCAACAACTTTCATTTTAATTTTAGAGAGAAACTGTCTAAAACCAGAGTAATTAATGATGTCATTCCTACAAATACATATACTTCACAAACTTCTGATACCTGGAATTTTTTCATCTAGAAAACAGTGTGTTTAGGGCTATTTCTTATTTGCTTCACCAGCCCCAGGAGCTTAGGTGAATGTGGTTACAGACTTGTGGATACTGATGACTATGCAACCCAAGTGGACAAGTTTTATCATCCAGAATAATGCATCCATCAGAGAATATTAAATGCTATGAAGGCACACTGCAATGGCACCAGAGCAGCCCCTGTCACCAGCTGATGCTTGACAGTAAGTCTGTACTTACAGACACACTGTGCATGCCTGGGTGGGAACAGCTCTCAGCTATGTAGTGACCTGCCTAATCTCATTACGCTGTTGCATGCAGGTATGTATGAAGGGCAAGCTCCAGCCTGCACCTTCCATACCAACAACCTTCCTTTGGGAATCTGGCCAGGAAATCTCCCCCAAGGCCCATGTTTCAAACCGGGTCATTTGCCTGCTGAGGTTCCAGTATGGTCCTCACCACAGTGCTACCTGAAAGCCTGTTAGAAAGCACAAAACACAGAACTAAGGTTTTCTCCCTCTTTTGGTCAACAGGGACAAGATTTTATATGGCATCCCTACATATTTTCCAGCCTCTCTTCTAACTGTGACTGGAAAAAAACTGGCTCATAGTGTTCATACTTCTCAAAGCCTTCTCTCATAGTGTTCATACTTCTCCTTACACCCTCTGGAAATGGCTCTGATTTCCTGGCCAGTCACAGAGAAGGATTTACTTTTTTCATATGCAAGTCTTCCATGGTTCCCTTGGGCCACTCCCACCAATGCACTGCACTGGTGAAAACAGCTCCTAACCATGGGAGCACAACCCCTCAGGCAGTACGGACAAGCCTTCTACACAACCAGAGAGATTGAGACCTAAAAAACCAAAACTCAACCATGTCACAAGAATCATCCTAGAAAGACAAACTAACTTTCAGCTACTCTTTGTCAAAGGAATACGGAATATTCTCCGCATCGCACAGACTCTCCCACCTCATCTCAGTCAGAGACTTGGTAGGTGCCAGGAGAGTCTGCCTCATTGTTTTCACCTTATTACAAAGCATTTTTTGTGCTTCCACATTTATTAACAGTTCAGCTGCTTTGAATGAGGCAATGAACCATCCTGATGATGTGGTAAGGTATTCCCTGCTAAAATTCCCCCTAGAATCCCTCCACTCTCTGTGATTGGAAACGGCTTTTGCACCATGTGCTAGGACCACAGGACAACCACCACCAAAAAGGCTTCCTTGCCTCTTCCCCTACTGCAAGCCTCATCATGTCCTTGAAGCAGGCTGGCTGCCTTACTCACCAGCCGTGCCTTCCTATATTATACTTCTGAAGGGATTAGCTATAAATGGCTATTTAGGTGAAAACTCAGATTTGTGAAAGAAATGAGACAACCCTTAAGCCGATTTCTCAATTCAAAAGCTCTTCTCATTTCTGACAGAGCAGCAAGTCCAGCTTCTGTCCCTGTTCAGCTGAGTCCAAGGAGAGCAGGCAGACACGAGGCAATGCCCACCCAGGCACACCTCTAAGCAGGTGGGCTGAAGCTGTGTTTCAGCACAGGGTGAGGCACCACAAACCTGCTGCATCAAGACAACTAGTGGTGGATTTAGAGCTCCACCAAACCAGAATGCTGTCCCAAGAATCATCCCACATGTCTCTCCCACGGTCCTTTAAAACCTGCAAAGATCAACTGCACACAACATAATTAAACCAACAAGCCCCTTGGAGGAGAAAAGGGAAAGAAAATATTTGCAATCCAGAAGCAAACTCTGGAGTGAATCTGCCAGTGGCAGTGGCCACTCCATTTGTCACCAAAGGCAAGGGACAGCGCCGGAAAAAGCAGGTTCTCTCTCCCTATCCGAGACCCAAAGAAATCACCTGCTCAGGTGCTGGTCTCAGATTCCAAACAAGCTGAAAATACATGCATGTGAATGAAGCTTTACTTGGGGTTGGACAGCAACAGCAGATTCACAGCCTCACTGTTTCCCTGAAGATGACAGGAGGAGCATGATGGCTCCCAAGTTTTTTTTTTCAGGGATGCAAAACAGCCCACATTTCAGAATCTGAGGAATCCACAGCGAACGACAGTGCTGTGACGTTCACAGTCTGCCCTAGCAAACATGCAGTGTGACAAGGCCATTAACTAATGGAAGAAGAGAAGCTCTAAACAAAAGCTCAGCAGACAGCACAGGCTCTGGCAGCAGTCTGGCCTTGGCTCCAGCACAGTAACACTGATCACGCCAGGAGGGTATTGTAACGCACATTTTAGCAGGACTAGAAGTAAGCTGTTGTGTTAATACAAAAATGTCGTTCCCAAACAAAAGGTTAAATAAAACCTCCCTCGCTGCCACATCCAGAAGATCCCCCCAAGCAGCAGTCACGTGCTGTGACAGAGGAGGAGGGGTTGTGTCGTGCCCACAGCTGGAGGAGGACTGCTTTTTGGATGGCATCGCTGCTGTGTGCAAGTTGTCAAAGACATGCCCCTGCAAGGGACAGACAACCCAACCTGGCCACGCTCGCAGGCAGGTGCTCACTTGCTCCTATGACTTTCACTATCAAAGAGAATTTCGAGGTGCCGCAGGGGCTTACTGCACAAGTGACTCCTCCTGGCAAAGGCTGCAGAGATTCCCGCTGGAATCATCCGCAGGCTCATTATTACATGAGAAGGAAGCTTGTGAGCTGCCAATTTCTAGTGACACCTTTGCCCTCACTTGGCTGCTTTATCGCCATGTGCCAGATGTTCAGGGAAGTGAGCCCCAGCAAGCAAGGGAGCTCCTTCTGATTCACTAATGATGGGGAAGAAACCACCCCGGAATTGGCCTCAGCTCCAGGCTGAGATGGCTGGTTTGCATATCTGGAGCTTGTAAATTCCCGTTTGTTTCAGGAAGCATCTACTCTCCACGCAATAGAAAAACTTCTGACTCTCATATTAAGAGCAATATATGACCAAATCTCCCTCCCCATATAATTCCACTGGTACTTTGGGTACTCAGGAAGAGCTTCTGTCACTGGAAGACCCTGAGTGATGCAGGATGGGTACAGGAAGTGGGAGGCAGCAGGGTGGATCATAACATAGGTAATGTCTCTTGGCAAAAAGAACAGTCCAGGAGAAAGTGTAACTGTTCTGAGTGACTGCCCATGAGTAATCCCTCTCTGGGGATGCACTGGCAGCAATCATTTCATCAGGGAAGGGGTGCCTGGCAGTGTCATCAGGCTCCTTCAGCAATGACTCCAAGGCAGCACTGCCAGACCAGTCACCACAGACGCACGAACAACTCACATCTGTGACCCTTCTGCAACAACCATGAGTTCATGGGACTGCAGGCTGTGGGACTCCAACTCGCTTCCTTTCCACTTGTACACTGACATATTAGGTCAGCACGGTGCAATACTCCCCTCTGCTAACCATGTCACCTTTCTCTATCCCATACTCCTTTTAGTAGCAACCGGTGCAATTATCTTCTCCTTCAGTTTATTCTAGTGCTTGTCAAATGACTGGAATCACATTACCAGGCTCAGATTCACTCACCCTTCCCCTTCTTAAAGGCAGCTGTACACTCTCTGGTGATACCATACTGCTGTAACTTCCTCCAAGACAATCTGGAGTGTCAGCTCAGCCAGAACTCTTATGATGGAGACTACCTTTGTTTCGCTGCTGCTGCTGCTGAATATTTAGCCAAACCTGTCCTTTTTCTAGAATAATGTTTTCTCTCAAGTTTTTACTTGCTTCTAGATATTTCTGTTTTACTGGGAAATAAAGAGCAGCTGAGCTTTTGCTTTTTCTTTGGTCCATATTCCATTGCTCTGGCTTCTGGATATAGTGCCTCCTAGGGCATCACAGAGATCTCTGGGAGGCCATTACACCAGACTGTGTAACACATAAAATCCCCTGCCTCTCCGTTCTGTTGGTGTTTCTTCACCACATTGACTCTTTTTCCTCATAACATCTCCAGAAAATCCTTCTCTCTACAAAGCACTTACCCCTTTCTCAGTATGCAAGTGCTGCCAAAAGACTCACGTAACAGAGCAAATCCCTCTCAGCTGCAGGGAGAATAAGCTTATCTGACCAGTGACCCAGCAATAAATAGCCACTCGCCTTTCATTTACTCTTTCTCAGATAAACCCCCTTTGATTTCACTTATTCAAGAGAGGACTAAGCCAGGATCGTGGTACCTGGCCCAGAATCTCTGGTCAAGCAGGTCCAAGCAGCTCCAGGTGTCTGAAGGAATTCAGGAAGTCTCATACCCACCTGTGACTGTGCCACGGACACAGGCAGTCTCTGTCAACAGTCACGGGCAAAGGAAACATCAGAGGGCAGAGATCAGCCTATTTTTTTGGAGGAATGTGTGCACTTCCACAGCAGTTGTGTTTTTTAGTCGGATGCCGCCATTTTCCTTTTCTCCATCCCGAGTCAGACTCCTGACTGTAATCACTGGTTTGCAGCAGGGATGAGTCTTGCAGAGGAACATGTCAGATAAGGAATATGCAACAGTGGCGTACAGACCTCCCAGGTCAAGCAAGTGCCTCTAGATGAATCCAGGAAGGGAAGACACTCCCTTTTCTCCAGAACATCAGCTGAGAGAAACAAACTCTCCACAGAGAGCACCGGGCAGGTTTTTGTCATCTTGAACTTACCACACACTGATAAAAATACTAACACTCGCTACCAGAACAGACACCTACGTGCTGTTCCCACAGCCCTGCTCGTTCTCCATCGGGTCATTCCTATCTAAGAGACAGCACTTTCTGCCTCAGTTTCCCCTAGAAAAAGCAGCTGTGCCACCCACCTGCTTGCAGCTAAAGCCAGTGACAGCAGGATCTCAGCCTCAAATAGAGAGAGATCAGACTAGAGAGCACAAGACAGATGTTTTCCAGTCACCTGGGCTGTATCCTAAAGCATTCAATGAACTGGCTCAGAAGCCTCAAAACCCAGCAATGACTCCCTTTGGGAATTTGTGTAGAACAGGTAGGACTGTCAAAGGATGGGCAAAAGCAGTGCCTACCCTTAAAAAGCAAAAAAGGGAAGAGAGTTGATTTATGATTTCAATTCCCAGAATAGCAGGATTAATTATTTGTAAGCACCTGAAAAAAATAACAAAGACTGAGTAGCAACCCACGAGGATTTGTCAAGAGCAAATTATTGAAAAAAAAAATTCTTTATACAGAAGAAAAATTATCACTGGGGAGAAGGAAGGCATGTAACTGATATTCAGTAAAGCTTCTGACACATCACCTTCACAAACATGCCAAAACTGTTATTAACGACACTACTGTGATACAAGTTCAGAAGTGGCCAAAAAACTATCGAGGATGAGTTCTCAGTGGGTTCACTGTAGAAATGGGAGGATGTTTTCACTTTGGGTTCTGCCTAGGAACCAACTTTGTTCAGTGTTTTCATTATTAACCTGGATGATGGAGTAAAAAGTATGTTTATTAAATTGCAGAGGACATGGATCTGGAAAGAATGGCAGGTATGCTGGGAAGCTCTGCCAAAGGAACTTGGCAAACTGGAGAAGTGTTCTGAAAGAAAGAATTGGTGGGGATAACTGCACAGTGCTGCTCTCTGACAGGAGGAGCCAAGGGCACAAGCACAGGGTGTGGAGCTGGGGAGGTGGTTGCTCTTCAATACTTCCTGAGACCTGGAGTCTCAAGGAATCCAACACTCACCTCCAGTTCCATGCCACTGTGGAAAAGGCCCAAACAGCAAATGTCTATAGAATGAGAACTGTGAGGCTGGTGAAGCAGCTGTTTGCTCCTCTCTTTTTGCTGTAGTCTGTACGTTTTTGGGCACTGCCCTTTAAGAAAAAGATGAATTAATTAGCTGCAGGCATTCAAAAGAGCAACAGGAACTAAGAGATCTGGAAAACATCACCTAAAAGAACTGAAAAAACCGGGAGCGTTTATTCTGAAGAAATGAAGGATAAGGAGCCCGTCACAGGAGCACTGAAGTAACACGCAATGCAAGAAGCTCAAGTTCCTTTTGCTCTCTCCCTGGCTGGGCACTGAAGCACTCAATTCAAACAACTGCAATCGCTCTCCCCGGTCTTCTAGCAAGTTTTAACAGACAATTTGCTGCATCTTTCTAACAGCAGGGGATACCACATTAGAATCTAGTGATGACCACTTGACTGCAAGCATCAGGTGGAAATTCAATTTGTTTTCAGGTAAACAAACCCATTCTCTGAACTTCAAGCTAAACGCCACGAGTCCCTGCAACTGCATTCAGGTTGCAGGGCACTGACACTGCCAGGGTTTTCCCTTCCCCTGAATGAGGAAGAAGAGCCTGACATAAAGCAAAGAAAATTACTTTTGACTCAATTATTCACGTTACGAAAGCCCACTTGTGCTTGCCCAGAGGCTGACAGGTAACTTCATCCGTCTGGTACCAGCAAAATAATTGCAAGTTCGTGCCAGTATGAGACAAGAGCAAAGTATGAGCCCTTAAGGCCATCTCTGTAACAGCCGTATGCAATTATATTCCCAGACTGCTTCATTCTGTATGTGGTGAGCAGCCAACCTCCTCTCTCTGTCTCCGAACACATGATATGATATGCCATCCTCCGAATGCTAATCCATTTGTCTTGTTATTTGCTGAAAAGTCATTAAGCAACATTCGAAAACAGATATATAAGATGTGTAAAACAAGAACTGCAACCAAACAGAGGGCATTTATTCTGGATATCACGACAGCAGATGAACCGTCCACTGAATGAGAAGTCACTGAACGCAACCTGATTCCATTCAAGATGGGTGAATTACAGAGAACAGCCCTGACTATTAACAGGTCTGTGGTACTTCAGATGGGCACTAATGCAACCGATGGGGGCAAAATATTTACGTGGGGAAAGCAGTGTATTCATCATTTCAGTGTTTTAAAATTACACTGGATACTGTTGTTCTGGGTGATACTTCAATCAGATACAAATCATGAATCTCAGTAACTGTGTAAAATATAATCGCTTGTGCTATTCAAGAGGTCACATTAAGTCTGCTTTTAGCCTTTTCAACAAGTTGTGCTGCTGTTGTCTCCTCCTCCCCTCCTGTGTCATCACATCCTTGTCCCCAAACTCCCACTTCTTCCCCTTGCCATTGCTCTTTTCCTTCCTCTGCTCTTAAATCCTAAGAGACCATAAAATCCATGCAAGAGCTGGTCCTTTTAAATACCCTTTAAAATAAGTAAAAATTAAACTCATTGTTCTTAGTACACACTAACATAATCTTGAATAGAAAGCCTCATCTGTGATGCAAGGTCAAGTTATAGGGAGATGTCTTTGTAAAACATAATTAAAGCTGAAGTCCATGGAGGTAAAGAAAGTCTTCACTTAAATGCAGCAGGGCACACAGAGGAATTCTCCTCAGACCAAAACATGGCAAATAGGACGGTGATATCACATCTGCCCACCATCAGTAATTAGGTGACATTCACAGTGTTCTTACCACTTTCTCCTTGTAAACAATGTATTTCAGCCACTTGAAATCCTGCCATTTGAATCCTGCCAGAACAAACAGGGAATCCTTCTCATACTGCTCCATTTTCTGGATTGCACCTTCAGGATATGTGATCCGGAGTGTTGTCTTGCCACCCACATCCTTTTCAAAGCCCTTCACTGGAGCCGAGTTCAGCCTGCAGGGCAACCACAGAAGACACCGTCATGGATTCCCACTTACACTCATGGGTGTTGATGACACAGCCATCACTGCTGGGCAAGAACTCCCTGTAGCAGCTGCTAGAGCAGCAAATGTTACCTCTTCCAGTTCTTCCTCACGAACATTTATGAAGGTTTATACCAACTGTGACAACAGTTTAATTAGAAGCCATTTAAATTATATAATTGAATATAACGCAAACCATTTCTGCATATCCACTATTGGGATTTACACTGAATTGGAAGCTTTGTAAAAGGAAACCGAAAAATATTGTCCTTGCAAATTTAGAGTTACAAACTAAGCATTAATATTTTATCATCCCATTGCTCCTGTGGTGTGTCACTTGGATTCTGCAAGACTGTGATGAAAGAGATGATGCAGCTCCACATAAGTTTTAAGAGAGCTGAATCTGGCCTCATGCTCCAACCCCAGTCCAGAGCTTACACTGCTAATTCTACCTGCAGTGAGGCTGTTTAGGGATATAATTTTCAAAAAAAATCCCCAAAGGAACAATCTCCCACGTTTTAATTCCCCAAACTGGCCCATCTGGAGGGTGAGCTGCCCCACAACGGCAGCACAAAGGAGGAGGTTGGGCTGCACAGCCAGGGCAAGGCTCAGCACAACTTCAGTCCCACTCACTCCAAGGAGTTTCTGCCGTGGAAGTGCATCCCACTCTAAAAACACCCAAGCAGACACACAGCTTTGCTCTTGGGCACACTGATTTCTAAGGGAATGCTGTGTATTCACCTGTGCTTTTGTTAAAACATTTCCCAGGAACAAAGTTTTTTCCCTTGCAAAAACAAACCGCTTTGGCATGAACTGCAATGATGACTTTCAGGACATTATTCAAAACTTCTATTCCAAACTAGAAACCCAAAGCCGAGGAAATTTCAAGTAACTTGGAATACGAATCTTGCTGACATCAAATAGCAGCCCCTGATGGAACAGCATTGCTTGCTTGAATTATTGCAGCATTCTTGACTTGGTGTAGTTCAATATACTGGAAAGTGCTTATGGACTGCAAATTTTGCCGTGCAGGAATGTTAATGAGTATCTGGATTTGTCTTTTTCAGCCTGGGTAAGCATTTTACATTGGAAACCTTTTAGTAGAAGAAAATCTCTGTATAAAATCTGAAATTATATTCAAATTTTAGAGGAATAAAGTCCTATGCATTTTTAGTAAAAATACTTGCTTTATCATTAGGAATAAAATATTGAAGGGAAAGCAACTTAAGAATCAGCACTACCACAATTTATACAGCAGATGAAGTCTTTTTCCATGATTTATAAACCCTTGCTTTGTAGCCTGACCTTGAGGTAGCTAGACCTGACTACCTGCAGTAACAGTGCTCCCAGCCAGCCTGATCCCCTGCTTTTCCTCTGTTGCTAATGGGGCATTCACAAATCACTCACTCTTTTTACGGGCACTATTTAAACTTTAGGGTGTTGTGCATCTTTGGGGTAGATGACCTTACATAAAGTAAAGGAAACAGAGATAAATACTAGAAAGTACTGTGTGCAGAAAGCTAGTTATACATACTTTTATCTGCCTTCTTCAAGTTGAGGAGAAGGTGTCTGCACTCATTTCAAATGCCAACGTGTAGCTCTTTGGCAGGGTATCCCCCATCCCCAGCTGCTGGGCTCGCTGTTCCGCTGCTTACCTTGTTAGTGCTCCCAAAACTTGGGACCCCTACTTTGTGTCTAGGCAGGAAACAAAACAAGCCATTTCCCCAGGTCAAATGAACTCAGGTCCCCAGCAAAGGGCCTGAGTGTGAGTCGCTGATGGAGTCCCAGGATGGAGTCCTGCCACGAGCCAGCACTGTCAGCCCCAGGGGCAGCGCCCCCGGGGCAGTGTGGGCAGAAGAGCAGGAGAAGCTCTGGCAGCCACAGCCTGTGGTCACCAAGGTGATGCCACACAGCTCAAACCCCTTCTCAGGCAAGACACACTGCTGGTTATAAACACAGCTAAACCTTGAAAAACCTCAGTTAGGATGTCAGGCCTCCTCGTACTCTCCACGGATGGGCAGTTTTCTCTCGCAAGAAGTTTGAGAGTGTTTTTCAGTCTATGTCCGCTGATGAGACACCAACTCCTAACCCTGGCACCATGAAGATCCTACCACTAAAATATCATCACCCTATCTTCTTCTGATCAGGAATTTCTGATACACACTTGTTTTTGCCCTGTCTGCAAGGAGGCATTTCAGAACACTGATGACTGACTGCTGCAAGAAGCTCCCGCCAGGTAAACAGGGTTGCAGATGGGAATAACATCTGCACTGAAATCTGATAATACCTAGTTAAAGAAAAAGAGTAACCAATTCATTCCAGTTTTAGAACTGGTAAAACTGACTGGGCTACGTTCACCACAAGAACAAAATTTATTGCTGCAATTAGCAATCCTGACATGGGCATCAAAAAGCTCCACATACTGCTGGATCACTTCTTTGTCCACAAATGTACCACATTTTCTCCTTATAATTCACTTCTTAGGTCCCAAATATGATCCTTCAAAGGAATTTTGTAACCCATGAAAAAGGATGCTATAATACAAGGGACTTCCTCAGCTTCCACGGGAGTAAAGCAAGCAAGCTTTACATACACATCCAAGCACCTGGCTTCATTTAACCTTTACAGTTGACTTCTCCCCTCTTTATCTGTCCCACGAACAGCACAGGTGCTCAGCTGCCCTCCCAGCTTGCAAACTTACTTAGATTTACTGATGTAGAGAGAAAAAGTCGAACTTTTCATTTAGAAATTAAATAGTGGACTTTCTGATGTAAATCTTACTGGGTGGCTTAGTCCAGATGGATTGAAACCATTCTTTAGCCTCTTTTTGAACATTCTGAACCCAAGAAAAGGCTATAGCTCCATTTTAATTCAGCTCAAACAACTACAAGTCACCAGACTATGACGAGTAGTAAGAGCTCTTTGCTAAGAACTGATAGTGAGACCAGGAAAAGGGCTGTAAAAATTTTGTCCTGTTCTGCCCCATCCCTGTGTCCAGCACATTGATGGAGAATCAGGGAACCACTCACAGGAACAAAGGACTAAAAGGGATCTTCTTTGCTTTTTTGCCCAGACTGAGAGGATATTTATTACTCTCTCTGTATTTTCTGTTCTTTTCTATGTGCCCGTTACTGGCACACAGGAGAGAACAAGAGACCATGCTAAATGATACCTGCCTTAAATTCTTTTACTAATCCCTTTCTTTCTTCCACCTTAGCTAAGAATTTGCTATTTGCCACCACATCTCACAGTTGACTGAAATTCAGAGAGATGATATCAGATATATTTCCTTTAACATGAAATCAGTTATCTTACTAAGACAAAAAATGCCAACTTAGGCTATGTTAAACCAGTTTTTATAAACTTATACTGCAGTTTATCCCACTTTTCCTGTTTACCATTGTAATATTTTGTTACTCATGCTTCAAAACCTGGTGGAAAGCTCTGCACTTTTTTTTTTTCCAAGTCAGACTAATGGGTCTGCAGCTCCCTAGAGCACATCCCCCCCCTCCCTCCTACACACACTCTCTCTCAGTCTCCATTAGTACAGGTATTATGTTTGTTAATCTCCAGTCACCCAGAACGCCTCCCTGACTTGGCAGATTTATTACTAAGAGTTATGACTAGACCTGTGATTTCACATATCAGCACGTTTTTCAAGCATTCTGAGATGGCGATGATCCAGGTCCTCAGCCAAAGCAAGAAGTCCTGACTTTGCCTGTGGTCCTTTCCACTCCCACACCACTCTGCTCCTGCTTCCTTATTCAACTTTTGTCATCTGCAGTGAACAGAGGCGAAGTATTCCCAGTTTCTAGGGCGCCTGCAATCACTGGGTCCTCACTCACAGAGGATTCCTGCCTCCTAACATCCTATGCTGCATCACTCTTAGCCCTTCCCATCCCTAATTGTGAAGTTCCTGGGGAATGCTACACACGTATGACCAGTAATACTTCCCTGAGCTACCTAGGGGATATATCTGGGAGCAGATCCAACAGTTTGAGTTACTGCTTCACCACCTAAGGGCATCACAAAAAGCAGCAGCTTTTAGAAAGGAGCTATGAAGAAAAGGTTCAAGCAGGATCATATGAGACCACATTCCCAAACAGCTGTGGAAAATGGAATGTTTGAGGAGTGCCTTTACCCTCTGATGTGAGCACCATTTATAACAAACATTTATATGCTCTTGTCTTTTCTTCCCCTCCATATAAGTCAATGTTTTCATACAAATGGATACTGTCACTAGCACAGGTTAAAGTCTGCCCGCACAGCATGTGAACTGATACAGAAACTGAATATATGACAAGAAAGCTATAATGCCAAAGACTCACCTGACAACAACATCATAGTCATCAATTTTTAACCCCAATGATTTATTTGCAAGTACTCCACCGTTTCCCACAATAATACATCGCCGGCAGCTGAGACTGTGGAAGAAACACAGGAAGAGGTGATTTTTGTAACGTAACTTCAAACACACAGAGCCACACATATTTAGTTTGCAGGCATCTGAGAACTACAGGAAACCTTTGTAAATATTAAGAATTTGGCGGGGCAGAGGGGGCGGGGGGGGCAGAGATACACTTGATCCCCAGCTCACCTCATCATGCCCAGGCATTACACGTGATAAACTGCTTTCAACACCTCACACCACGTGTGGCCTAATGAGATGAGCTGTCAGGACAAGCAGCTCCTCTCCCCCCACACCCGTGGTATGATGGGCTTGAATCAAACCCATCTGTTTACTTAAACCTTCTCATCATTCATTCAGCACTGAAATAACAATAAACCAAAGGCTTAGTGAGGAAGTCTTTTCTCCAAGCAATTTCATGAGTGCAGGCAGATCTTGCCAGGTTATCTGGGGTGTGCTCACCTTGGTGAGAGCAAAATTGCTGCTGCACACACGAGACTTCAAGAGACACCCCCCCCACACACCATTAAATGGAGAGAAAAAAGACACCCACTCCTCTCCTCACTCTTGTCCAGTAGGAAACATATATGGAGACACAACAGGTGAGGAAAGGGAAGGAAAATAACTTTAATTAGAAAGAAAAAGAAACAGGAAAAAGAAGGAGGAGACCAGTTTCTTCTTGTGGAACCCTGAGTCACAAGAACTCTCTGCAGCAGATGTTAAAAAGTGATTTTGTTTTGAAGATGGAGAAAGGACTTCTTTCCAGCCATCTAATCCCAAACGCAGCTGGCTCTTCTGGCAGTGTGCCTCCATCTCTGGTAGTTCACTGAAGGAATACGTGTCTGCAGAGCCTTTTTCGGAAAGGGTCCAAGGCAATCAGTTGTTTGGAGCAGATCTCTGGGCTAGGCGGCCTTCCTAGTCCCAGGCACAGTCAACTGGGCTCTTCTAGGCTGTCCTCTCTGTGATAAGTCTAAAGAGCCAGCATGAGGAAAGCTCTACTTACGTGGGGGCCCTCTTTGCAGAGCAGGGCTGGAGTGCACTTAAAGACTCAGCTAAACCACTGAGGGTCACTCTGCTGACAGAGCCATTAGCTGGAGACACGAGCAGAATCAACACCACCAAAAAAATGCTCTGGAACAGCTTCCCCTGCCCAGAAAAAGTTTCACTGCATATCTGAGCCTTTCCAAAAGAAAAAACATCCTCAAGCAGATGGTCATATCAGCCCAGTGTCCCTGAGGCTGAAGAAGCATAGATGTTTGTCAATCAAACCACAGCAGAGAAAGAATTTTATAGATGATGGCACACCAAAAAAACCCCAAAAAACCAACCAGTTCTGGCAACAAGGGGAAAGCAGATGCAAGATCTGGTTCAGGCAGTATATTGTGACAAAGAGGGAAGTGAAAGAGTCAACCCCAAGTACACCCAAACCAGTGACAAAGGTGGTTACAGCTTTGTCAAAACCTTTAAGGAAAAGGTGCTGCAGAAGGGAAAAAAAGACACCGTTCAGTTCTGGCCAAGTTACATTTCAGATGGAAATACACTCTTTTGATGATTATGATAGGAAAGTTTGACCTCCTGAACAACAGACTGCTGGGAGAAATACCGTAATTTCTCTACTCAGTTTTCTCTCAGCCATGACTTTTCTTAATTTTCTCTTCTGAAGAAGGATACCATGCAAAATCCAAAGGCTGAAAGCTACGGAGACTCCCCACTACCCTTTTCCCACTTGCGTTAGGATGGTAGCTCTTACCCACTTTGAATACAGATCTGCTTCTTCCAGCCTCAAACCACCTAACCACAAGTCTTTGCTTTCCTGCTAAATTAAAGCACCATCTACTGTCAGCAGTCCCTTCCACATCTGCATCTGCATAAACATTTGCCCCTCGAGGGTCAGACCGGTGAGCATGAGCTGCCACACATGAGACAGAAGAACCAGTTCCACCGGCCAAAGCTGCTCCAGCAGCTTTTCATGGCCCTGCTCCCACACGGTACTCGTAGACTGATCAAAGCCCACTTTTAATCTTCCACTGACCACTCCAACTGGAGCAAGCTCATCACATCTTGCACAGTATGGCAGCTCTCCCAGGTTTTGATTCACACTTGCAGTACCTCCCTGAACAATTTTCAACTTCTCCCCCGATCTCTGAAGTACTGAATCTGGAAGACCAGCATGTGGAGCTAATGCTGCTCAAAGCAGAGTCCCTTTTACACCGAGATTCCACGTACATCATTCCAACCCTCCTTCTACAGTCATTGGTTTGCAGAACATAATCCTCATCTAGCACACATGATCTCTGTTGGCACCCCTGCGACACCTGGTTTTTGATTTGGCTCCAGTACAGCATCGTTCAGAGAAAGATCCCATGCAAAGGTCAAGCCTGACCTGGCCCTGCCACTCCTTACTTTCCCAGTCTTTGTTTCTGGCAAATTTTTCTAGTGTAATTTCACATTTATTCCAGATCGGTTTTAGCCCCTGCAAATACCTGCCAGCGGAACTACAACAGAAGTGTCACTAAAGGATCAACCCTGACAGTAACTTTTTAAAGCTATGTGACTATCCCATTCCTGAAAAGGATATATCTGAATGGTGTTGTGTAGAGTCAGAATATAATGGACAGAGACTAATAACTAATGCCTGTCTCGAAAAGGTTACCTTGATCATTTAAGCTTCTAGTTAATCTAAAAAATATATTCTGAACATGGCAAGATTTCATTTCCACAAACCTGAAGTAACTCACATCAGTTATGCTGTCATTCAAGCTCTGTCCCAGATCTAACCCTCCAGGATTTTTCCTGCAAAACCAAGCTAATCAACTTACAGCCATCATTTTATCATCTCCCTCTTATTTTCCAAAAAAGGCATAACATTTGCTGTTCTATCAAACACTCCAAGAAGGGTTAAAAAGTAAACAGTAAAACAAACTAAAAAATCTTTATTTAACTCTTTAAGCACTCTTCAGTGCTTACCCTGAAAGACATATAATTGCCATTTTATATCCTCGCACCTACTAATAAAAAATACACAAAGTATTTAACTGTTGCTGTAAAATGGGACAACATCATTCTATTTTTATCCCTAAAAATGAAACAAATACTTAAGTGAATGGTTCTACCCTTACTCATAACCTAACATAACTGTTAGGTTAATCATCTTTGCCCAGCTTCATGCCTGAGCCACCCTCACACCCCTGTGGTCCTGACACATTTAACTGTGTTCTCCTTTTTCCCTAAGTCTAAGATAAGATTTTTCATTAGTATCTTTCTGACCCTAAGGTCTAATCTTTGATCTTCTAGCAGCTTGAATTGCTTTCAAATGTACTCTGCCCACTGATGGTGCCTGAGCATGGGAAACCTACAGAGTCACTGCTGGCTCCAGGCAGGTTTCTGGCTGAAGAAACACTCCGTGCAAGCAGCATCAGTTACAGCTCAACTGTTTCTCCCCAAAGAAGTGTGCAAACACCTTAATGTTTGTTTACACAGCACATCAAAGCTCTGTTTCTTTTCCAGAAGAGCTCAGGGACTGAACACATCAGACACAGCCCAGGTTCCAGTTTGCTACCAGGGTGGTATGAAGGAGGGTCATGGACTTTCCACAGACAGACTTTCCCTAAAGCCCTAAGCTGGGAGCTGCAGCCAGATGTACAGACTCTTGACACAGATACTCCAAGGTTGAGTTCATCTACACCAAAACCAGGATTCACGCAGCTTTTCTTGAACAATATAGCACTGTAAACACATGTTTGCACTGTAGCAATTCTTACTTCCTCTTCCTCTCTTATCAAAGCACTTCAGGGATTTGTCAGGGGAGAGAAACCACAAAGCCTTCCTTTACGCAACTTTTGGAACTGAAGGCTTTGAGGAAAGATATAACAGAATAATTAAAAAACATCTTTAGGGTAACTGGTGCTTAGGGAGGCTTAGCATATTTTGGTTTGAATTGGCTGCTGCTACTTAAATGGGTGCTATCAACCCGAGCCAGAGGGGGACACACATCTCTCCTGCTCTATCAAATTCCTTCCTGACTCGCTCAGTTTATATACTGCATTAGTAAAGACTGTGTTAGTTATAGGCTCAAACACTCAGTTTTCCTTCTTTACCACCTGGAGGCAATACAAAAAGGTCAGTTAGGTTTTTGTATTTATGTCTTTTCATAGGAAATTTACATGTCATCACCACAGAGATTTAAGCCCCGAATCCATTGAAATCCAGCCAGCAAAGAGGCAGTGGAACTAGAAACCAAGCCCTGACCCATTTGCAGAATGAGGGACAGGCCACTGGATGAGCCACTAAAGCAAGCACTGAAAATGTCAACAACATAAATGGGCTTGGAAAAGTCAGTGGAGGGCAGGAGAACTATGAAGTGTTGAAGACGAGGCCCACCAACATCTGTACTAGGGAGAAAGACATGGCAGCTCTGAAGGAAGAGGTCAGAGGTTCTAAAGGAAGTCCCCTGCACCTCCAGTTTTTTCCAGAAAAGCTCAGAGCTGACTTGTAACTACCCTGCAGCTCCTACCACTGCAGCTTTTCCTACCCCCTGCCCTGGAGCAGAAGCAGGTTACTGTTCAACACAAAGGTGCCACAGTAAGGAGTCATGAAGAGAGCTAAGAAAGCAGGGCACCACTTACACTGTGTTACAGGTGTGAACTCTAGCCTTTGTGCACATGCCCTCCAGCTGTTGCTAGTCGTAACACAATGGAGGGATTAGTGGAAGTGAGCTGGCAAAGCTGCTGTGGGATGATGAAAGGTGTACGCACACCCGGAAGAATCACGTTTGCCTCATTTCAGCACCATGTCAGTACACTTTGTCAGGGAAGGTGCATCGGGATGCCCTTTGTCACAGGGATAATCAAACAAATAAATTAATTTTCAGGGCTTATGAGAGGCAAGTGAAGGTTAACATCTCAAGGACCAACTTCGTGAAGGAGGACAGAAATGGAGAAGCTTGGGTAGGGAGGAGACCAAAGGCTTGGTGTAGATCCTCCACCACACAACTCTAATCCTCTCTTTCCTTCCAGTGCTCTCACGCACTGCTCTGACCTCACCTTTCCTGCCTCTCCCACCCTTCCCCTGGGAAAGCTGCCTTCAAGCCTATAGTTACAGGAACATTTGTTCCAATGGGCTGGGTAGCACTCACCCTCCCCACCCGCCCCAGCCTCTCCTGCTGCAGTTACAGCTCTGTGCCCACACAGTTCTGGAGCGGAAGGGGAGCTGTGGGAATGAGGTCACTGGAATGACCTGGGTTAAGACAAAAAAGTCGTAAACTGGAACCATTTCACTGACCCACTTTAAAGTCGCCTTTCAAACAATGGCAGCAGCGCAAGGAGAAGGGCGGTAGAAAATACGGATTCTTAGACTGGCTTTGCCAACGGAGAAAATGCTGGTGTGACCCCATCTTGAAGAGAGGGTGAACCTCCTGGAATCCAGAATGGCAGATGCCCATTGTAGCCAATGCTGAAATTCATGGACAACCACAGTGAAGAACGTTTCTGGAACCATACCCAAGTCTTCATCCATGCTCTACTCACCAAGCAGGTTTCCCAGAGCAGCACTGTGGCAGCCTTAACACCTCCTACAGTACCCAAGCTCTCTCTCATAATAACCCCTCTGTTGCATGCTCCTTTGGGCTCTCACTTTGTGGCTTGCTATCCCAAGCCCTTCACTGATAAACACTTCAATTTTTATCTTTCCTAAGAACTGCTCACTTGGAAGGGCTTTGGGAGGTATTTGACCGTGAAGCATATGTACTACGCAACCATCATCCACTGATTTGCCTCTATCACAACAATTCCCAAGAACAGAGCACTTCCCCAAGATACGTGTGTTTACACACCACCAAACTTTGTTACTGCAATACCACAGAAATACATGTCTAGCCTGTTCCCCAGCTCTCATTCGTGTGTGGTGTCGCAGGGACTTTGCATACATTTCATGAGGCTTGAGTGTTAGGTCTTTCCTGTATCTGCACAAACCCCATTATAAAGAGCATTAACCAAAGTCAGCAGCTCATGCTAGAGTAGTTATGTTTCACAGCCTACTGAGAAATTACTTTTAGAAAACCTAAAACACTCCACTCCTCAAAAAACAGGTGAGCAGCAAGGGTCACAATTACATTAACCTTCACTGCAAGAATCTTCCACCTGCCCTCTGTCATTAACACTAATTTCCCACGAGTAACCTTCTGAAAGAGTCTATATGTGGATTTTTCAACAGATTAAAATCTTAACTCTCCAACCAGAGCGGAGATAAACCCCAGATGGATGAGACTCAGTTGTGTGCAAAATCTCTAAGAAGGTCATTTGTAAAATGATTTTGCCTTCTGGACATAATTTCTCAAATTAATCCGAAGTCTGAAGGCTAACCCTGCCCGGCACTGCTGCGAGGCAAGGCAAACTTCAAAGAATCCTAAATTAGCACATGGACTGTGAAAGACTAGGAATAAACTTTCACACAGAGAGTAACTCCCAGCTCTAACTACAGCAGGCAAGCTCTACAATCAACAGGAGACATGTGGTGACCTATGGAAAGGCTGGAAAAGCTTAGGAACTTTGTCATGGAAAAGTGGGCAGAAGGGGAGCAGGGCCAGGAAATAAACCCAATGTGTTAGAAAGCAGGAACTGTGTTGTTAGCCTGGGTTCAAGTACCACTGGAAAGATGTAGTACCAGGACTTTGAAAAGAGCTCATGTCCCAGTAAAAACCTCTGATAGCTTCTGAAAAAAAATATCCCTAATCCAGGAGGTGACACTAAACCAAAACTGCAGGGCAAAGGGACAGAATGACAGAAAAAGCAAGGACAGCAAAGACCAAAGGACTGTCAGTTGGAAGCTGGATTGTAAACATGCCATTGAGTTTCAGAAGCAACCTCTACAATAGGACTGAAGAATCAAAGAGGCTTCTTCTAAAGGGTTGAATTCAAGTACCACAGGGCCCAGGAGACTTCTGTCCTGTGCATCCTAGCACAGGCTTGGCCAACAAACACAACCACACATTCCTGTTTTATGAGGGAGGTATTAGTGAAAAACATTGTTGAAATAAGCCAGTCCCTTCTTTCCCTCTAAGAGTTTCTTGTGATCGTGTTGTTTTGTCAGAAAGGCTGGAAATGTATAATGTGTTTATTGAAAATCTGCAATTTACTTATTTGAAAAGGAGTAAGAGCATGTCTTGTAACAACATATGAAATGAAAGACTGGGAAATAGTCAAAAGCTTCTTCCTACTTATGTCTGACTTAACAGAGATCTCCAGCGTTTACAGATTAACTGGAAAAGAGGACTCAGTTTCCAGCTCCTGATCTACCTATAAAACACAGCCAAATTTACTGGCAAAAGTATCTGGTAAAAATGTCTAACAAAATTTATTTAGGACATATGGAGAAGAGTCACTTCCACTCCTTCTATTCTAAAAGGTCTCCTCTTACCTGTCAAGAGCTGGAGTTAGACGGTAATCTTTGGTTGCTGACAGGATGGCTTTGATCAGATTATCTGGGGAGAAAGGAAGAAGACATTAGGAACAAGTTCTCACTTCTAATGAAAATGAAAACCAAAGTGATGTAAAGCATCCGAAGCAGTTACTCAGAGGAACTGAAATAAGGTTCTCATTAGGAATAAACACTTTAACTTGCATATTCCTATTTTCTCTAGACAATGACCTTCACACATGGGCTGTAAAGACACATTATGTGCCAAATTCTGATGCAGTGTGCAACTGCCTTGTACGGAGAGTGTGACAGGGAACAAGCACAGTCCAGTTTCTAGCAGTGATTCCATACTCACTGCCCTGAAATGGCAGTTTAACAAACACTTCAGACATGGAAAGGCCAGTATCACTGTCAGTGCTTGCCTTCAGACAAGCTTTTATGCAGCTGAGTGGTGAACTGGATGCAGGAACAGAACCAGGTTAAAACCAATGCTTTTTATTCTCCTGGGTTACTCTGGGTTTAGGTTCAGTTTCTCAGTCTGACTTTCTTCAACTAAACCACCATAACTGCTTAAAGAAATGCCCATGGAACCACAGCCTGCAGATACTCAGTGAATTCTGAGCAAGCAGATGGTGTAAGTTATGTGAGCACAGACACACACACAAATTAAATGCATTAAATTGCAGAAGCACAATCATTACACACAAATAATTCTATCAGCTATGGAAATTTTTGAGTCTGCTTCCCTCCAGATTTTGTCATTTGTCCCTGAGTTTTCCACCTCTCTCCACCACAAAGGTCCAAACTCCTTTACCATGACCCATCCAGGGCCAAGAAGCAGCAGTGCTCTGGCTAGTCTGGATTTACAAATGCCCCAGGAACTTCAGAATGTCTGAAAAAAAGTCCATCTGCCTCCAAATCCTGACTTTACCTGTGGACTTACGCAGATGCCTAAGAGGAGCATAAAAACAACGCGAACAGATGTAATATTTCCCTGAAATCCTCTTCTACCAATTAACTGCTTTCAAATCAGGGATTTCTCAGGTCAGATATAGCTCCTTTGTATCCAGCAACCCTCAGTGATTTCTCTTCCATGAGGTCACAACCCTCCTCGATCCATTCCCTTTCCCAATTTTGAATATGGCTTCTCTGAGCTTCATTTATAGGGGAAAAGATTGTGAAGAATTAGTCGCCTTCTGCTTTGCTTGGGAGATTGTAAATGTCTTTCATATCCTTCCCTTAAACATATCAGTCAACTAGCTCAAAAGTTCTTAGGAAACAACCAGTCGAAATTAATAAATAAGTCTCATTTCTTTACAAAAGATTAAAAATGACGCAGGAACATTAAGAAGACTGACATCAAGTGATTTTTTACATTGAACTTAAACAGCTTTCCTGACAGGCACTTACTTCCTGCCATGGGCACAGTTTGGGGAGACCCTTTCAAACGAGTAGTTCTGCTCTTATTTATTTGCGTCCCTCCACAGAAACTACAGGACGAGTGTGTGGGACCAACACACCAGCTCGAGGCAGTCCATGTGCCACACAGCTTTGAACCTGACAACAAGCTGGTGAGACACACAAGGCAGACAAAACGAAGGTGAGAAGTAGAAAACTCTGACAGGTACTTTGAGATTTGGGGAAGTTTCTGACACGGCATCAGTGACAGCCCCTGCCAACCATTACAAGCTGAGAAGTGTGATTACTTTCAGAAGATCATATCCTGGAGTGGAGTAAGGGAAGAGGCAATTTGTAAGGTTAAGAGCAACTTACTTTGATAACAAAATAGTGGTGGTGTTTAATTTTCCTTCACGTGAAGAATTTCTTTTGACGCATAGGCAGCAGGCTCCCCCCCTCCAACAGCAATGCTATCTCCCTCAATCTGCCATAGGTTGCTGTGACCTCTAACGGCACCATGCCACAATCCTCTCCTTGGCCTGTCTCATACACTGACTTTTACAGGACAGTATGTGTTAGTGTTCTTGTTTCCCCCCGGTCTCAGAAAAGAGATCAAAGGATTGCATGCCAAGGGCTGCAACCTCCCATCACCGAAGCCTTTGTGTTATGCCAGGTTTGCTCTCCCACCCACAAGTCACACCCTGCACTACTTGGAGACCATCCGATAGACTATTTCAAAAAGCACATTAAAATAATACAGCTGAGCAATGCACTCACATAATTCGAGTTTCCTCATCTTGCCAGCTAATATAGTAATGCTTTCACAGTGAATGCTCAGGAATCAAATACAACTCCTTTAGGAGTGGCTATGCCAGTATTTGGAACAGAGATGCTCCCCATCTCCATCACCCAGAGAGAAAAAGCAAACACAACAAACAACAACATAGAACACTCATCACAGATTATGAATGGCCAAACAGGAGATATCTCTTCAGCAGCCCCCACAGTCCAACAACCCACGGCATCCAAAAGGTTTGGAAGTGGCACAAATCACAGTGTTATCATTCAAGACTGCTGGATGAAGCCCAATAAAAGTACTTCACTGCCAAGTGTCCACTCGCAGCAGGAATGAACGTGGCACCAAGTTCATCTAGTCTAGCCCCCTCACTGGAAGCCAGGAGCAGGAGTCGTGAGCACTAACAGGAAAAGACAATGGCTGGGGCAGGGGAGAGGCTCTAGGTCTTTCTGGCTGAGCTGGAACTTTACTAGAAGATGTTCACTGTACTGCTGCTGAGGTGTGCATTTGCACTTGGCACCTTGCCTCTGGCACTAGGATGGAAAGACAAGACCCCCTCCAGAAGGAGCTTCTAGAAGTCATTCCAACAGAACCCATTCCAACAGTAAAAATATGTGGCTTTTATACAGCTCCTTCAAGTCAAAGGCTCTAAGGTGATACGTATATACACACCTGTGAAACACACGTGCCTATTCCTGAGTTCACATTTTCAGGTCCTCTACCTGTTCTCATTTTTGAAAGCAATGAAAATCTTTATACTCTGAGGGAATCAAACTTGCTGAGGCACATGAGGCAAGCAAGTGGCATAACCAGGAACAGAATAAGGCCTTTGGCTCCTAGCCAAGGAGCCCTCTGCAAAAGGTCTCATCTTTGGACAGCCCTCTGACTTACGTGCTCTTCACATATGTCTGGCACACTTTAATGACAAATTAATGGAAATGAATGTCAATATCTTGCATTTTCACCCTCACTTTCATTATTAAATAATGAACACATCACTATGGCAAGCAATCTACTGAAGTTTTCTGCAGCCATAGCTTGTTTATTTTATTATTTTCTTGTCATGGAGAATTTAGCTCACTGGGGAGTGTGGGAGATTATTTAATCCATTCATCTATCAGCCACTATGCATACCCTATTACTATAAAAACAAAGAAGCCTCTGCACATTTTTCCTCCCATCTAGAGGAGTTGACTACATTTATCTAAGAATCCTGAGTTATCTTGACATTTTCTATCAACTTTGCCTTATATCATCAGAAGATTCAAAAGCCAGTTCAGGACTGCATGATTTCTCTGAACCCAAGTACATCTTGACTTGAGGTTGACCCTGAAATTTTCAGACATTTGGAAAAAACTAAAAGTAAATAGTTAGAAATCAGGCAGGCAGTGACCACACAGTAAGAATTAGCCCAAGTCTCAATTCTAGCCTTTTTCTCTGTTATTTATGTGAAGGAGTGGAAGAGACCTTCAGTGTAAATGTCAACAACACTTAAAATTGTTGTTTCTAATGTACAAGCTTCTTGCTTGTACCATTAAAAAAAGATGGGAGACCTTTCCACTCCAGAGGGTTACTGCAGGCACCTCGCAGGGTCTCGCCCTGGAAGCAGGCACATGGGGATGCTCATTTACTCTCAAGCAGCCACGAGAAGAGGCTGTAATTTTTCAAGTTTTCTGTACCAGCCATCTTCCCCAGAAAGCAGCAAGTCCACATGCCCTTACTGCCAGCAGTATCTGTATGCTGTGCATTAGGGGCAGGGGACCGTGTGCTGCTGCAGTTCTGTGCGTTTGCCCTGTGAGCCACGGCCAGTGCCCACCTCCAGAGGTGGTCACCCAGCTGCCACCCTGCCAGCTGCCGCTTCTGCAGGGTACTGGGCATCAGCTTCAGCTTTTGGGAACTGACTGGCTAGAGTGAGGCTGACTGACACCCCTAAAGCATGCCAGGACACCCCGCGCACAGGTCCCTGTCCCGCGACAACAGAATGCCACGTGTGTGTCAGCTTCATGGGGAGAGAAAACTGAACACTACCAACGCTAGGGATTAAACAAACGGCAGTGTTTACAAACAAGCTGTAGGCACAAGCCCAGTGCACACACTTCTTTTTGTACACTACCTGAAAGTTCACCTCTTATAAAGTTCCTCCTTCAGAATTTTCTTTCCTTAAGATCTCCCTCCATATGGGAGCTGAGGAATGATCTTTTACAGAAGGATTTTTACGTCTTTTGATGAATGATCTTTACCTTAAGGCAAGGGAGGTGATTCTGCCACTCTACTGTGCCCTAGTGAGGCTGCATCTGGAGAGGTGTATCCAGTTCTGGGTTCCTCAGGACATGAGAGACATGGAGCTCCTGAAGGGGTCCAGCAGAGAGCAGTAAAGATGATTTAGGGACTGGAGCATCTCTCTTAAGAGGAAAGGCTGAGAGAGCTGGGCCTGTTCAGCCTTGAGGGGGGACCTCATCAGTGTCTGAAGGGACAAGCGGATGGACCAGGCTCTGCTCAGTGGTGCCAAGCAATGGGACAAGTGGTAACAGGCAGAAACTGAAGCACAGAGAGTTCCACCTAAACATGAGGAAGAACTTCTTTACTGTGCAGGTGCCTGTGCACTGGAACAGGTTGCCCATGGAGGCTGTGCAGTCTCCCTCACTGGAGATATTCAGAACAGTCTGGACACAATCCTGTGCCACGTGCTCTGGGGATGACCCTGCTTGGGCAGGGAGGTGGGAGACCAGATGACCCGCTCTGGTCCCTTCCAACCTGACCCACTCTGATTTGCCACCCTGGTGCCCAGCACGAGCCCATGGACCCAAGTCTTACCACGTATTCTCTTTTCCAGTTCTCTTCCAGAAACACCAAGTCCAGTTGTAGACACACTAAATTATTTCTATTTTAGTGAAGCTGGGAATCCACTGATTACAACAGGTATCACAATGTGTCTGAAATTCCCTGCATCGCTTCTTTTTATTATTCATCAGCTAACTTTAGAAGGCCTAAGCAGGAAAAAGCAGCTACAAAGACTTCCTGAACTTAGCAGTAAGTTGCAAACATGGGAACTGGCTCTCAAAGACAACTGAATAATCTGTCCCCAAATCAAAACTTGTGTGTAAATACAAGAGTGGTTTTCTTGAGGTCATTAGCTGTACCAGATTTAGGTGGTTTACTTGAGATACACTATACTAACAACAGGACTTAAAACTGCCACTCCTCCAAATATCCCAGTAATTCCATTGATGATTTTTAATGGCATTAAGACAAGAGGCATATAGTGTTGCATAGGCACAAAACTCCAAGCAAAAGAAAAAAAAGACTGAATATGCACGGTACCCTCCCTATCAATTTTAGAAGAACCTGGCATGCGTTAAATGTGAGCTCCAGAAAGCCCTTAAGGTCTTTTTTTATAACAAGATATAAATAAAATACATAACATTTGGACTCTTCATTTACATCGTCGTTTTGGAGCCTTTAGGGATTTTTTTTTCCTCTTTTTTTTTTTCCAAGCTTTTCTTCACAACCAAGAGTTTGTTTTTTCAGAACACAAGCTCAGTTCCCAACATAATCCCACGGCTTGGAAAGTTGGAACATTAATTTAAAAAACAATTATGCCAAAAAACGGGCAACGTTTTGCAATAACCATGCATTAACCATTTTGATCCAAACTCAAGTTCAACGCACAGGAAGAAATAAAGCCTGTAAAACAGGCAAATTCATGCCAAATAAAAATGGTCCTTGAAAGATTCACAGTGTGCTGTTCAATGACAAGCAGGAAAATAAATACAGTTGTTATAGAGGGCTGTTCCTCCCTTCATTGCTGCATTTTTGTTGACCCTTCACAGGTGGCCAAGCAATGTCTTCAAGGCCAAAAAACTCAACAGCTACTACAATGATTCCTAATTCTTCTGACCCTTGCAGAAGCATTAAGAAATGGCTCTTCAAAACCCAACAGCCAGAGGAGACCTGCTTTTCCCCCTGGGAGGTAAAACAGAGGAATAATATACATGTCTCAATTGCACTTCAAGACTTCTGTGACAAATTCCAATATGGAGTCACCCAATTAAATGCAAACTTGAGGTCTGAGCCTCCCTGGGGCACTTTTCCCTTCTCAGTGGGTTGGGAAAAAGCCTATTCTTCAGGTACACTCAGAAACAAAGCACCAGTTTTGACTGAAATAAGGGACTGCACAGGAGGGTTGTACTTTATCAGGAGAGTTCAAGAGCGGAAGTCGATTTAACTTCAAAATTCACAGTATAACTTCCATTTAGAGGCTTTATTTGATAATGGTCCTCTACCTCTTCTGAAACTTCAATTTTTTTTCCCCTTCAAACCTCTCATTAAATTTCTTGAGGCTATAAAATGAGCTAAATTCCCTGAGGAAACAGCAACATTTTTGTATCTATATTCCCACGTGATAATGGCAACTATTACCAATTTTGGTCAAACACAAAATTCTAGTGGAAACTAGTTCAGAAATCTGCCTCAAACTCAGGAAGAAACAACAATCCTGTGTTAATACCTACTCTGAATAGAACTAGTGGCTATACATGCTTGTGTTTCTTGCTTATTTGTCAGAGGAGGAACACACGAAGATCAAAAAAAATGCTCTGTACAACAGAGCACCACTAACAAAATAAGGACAAGACTGGAGAATTAAAACAGAAAAGAAACAACTCATTCAGACCCAGTCAAATGTAGGGAAGGTGTCTGCATGTGGTACTCCAGTCTCTATAAAGAGCTGGAAGAGTAGGTTGGAAAAGAGCTACTTTTCTGATAGTTTTTCTTTGAGTCAGCTGTAAATTAAAATTGTCGTGTCCAACTGAACATGTTTTCTCAGAGATAAAGTGTTGTTCATGCCAAGAAAGTCGATGTAAAAGAAAAAGCTATGCAGGAAAAGAATGTACATGAAAGGAGAGTAGATTTTCTCTCAGTAACATTGTGATGTGCCAACTTTTGCACGCTTGAAAACTCAACATTTTTACTGGAGATGAATGACCTCTGCCCCATGAGACCAGTGAAACCTCTGCTAAGCAGCACTGAACCATGGTTCTTCCCAGAAGCACTAACACAGAAGGAAACATCCAAATAAAACCAAGTACAAATACAGTTAATCGTTGCACAATACATTCATTAGCACTGGTGGTCTGGACAAAGACTCAATTCCTTTGTCACCGATTCCAGATGTCCCTCCTGTACCAAACGAAAATACAAAGCCTCCTGGCCAGCAGTTCACACTACAATTGCTAAAACTGTAGCACTTGAAACATGTTCTTGACATTCCCTTATCACCACGGGGAAGAAATTGTTTTCTAGATCCCTGGCGGGAGGGAAATTCTGTGAGATGGTGACAAGAGAATCACTCCCTAAGAAATAACTATCATCTTCAAAGACAAACTAATTCAGGGCCAGCAAAGCAGCTTCTCTGCTTAAAACAACTGAGCAGGAACAAAGGTGGAAGTGAAGACCTATAATTATTGCTAAGCACTGACACAACTACTGACTAAATGCATGGAAGAGATGGATCATGTCTGTTTAGTTTTTTAGTGTATGCTGTGCCATATGTTTTCACTTAGGTTAAAAAAAAAACACAACTACAGCAACTCTTCCATCGTCATTACACGGAGAAGATGCCAGATACTAGCTACTCTTTCCTATGAAAGCCTTTTATATTCTTCAAACCACATGTACTGAGAAATTCTATTAATAGTCAGGTATTTCTCCAGTCTTGTTTGTTGCCCTTCTCCAAATAACTCTTTCCTTTTGCTTTAGCTACAGAGGTAAATTTGGGGAGGAGGTCCTCTGGGATTAATAATCTCACTAGCACTATAAACAATTTTTCCATTGCTTATTCATTGACAAATTTAACCCTGAAAGCAGTGTACGTGCTACAGGGTCTCTGTAACTATGTGGACAGCATGTGTATATTCATACCTCCATAACTACACTGACAGTGCACTGCTAAAGAAGATTTTTAAATTTTTTAAAAATCTCCACATCAGTCATTTAAGAGCCTGAGATTGCTGCAGTCTCCTCGCTCCTCACTGAAAAAAGTTGCAATAGCATGCTTGGTGGGTGCTGGGAAAGAAGAGTTCCTACAAGGAAATTAGATCCTCGCAAATGGTGAAACATTGGAGGCACTCCAACATCCCAGTTAAGGCCAAAACAATAGCCTGGGACACAGGAGGGTGCTCGGCAGCCTGAGCTGTCCCCCACAGGACATTCTGACATTTATAGCTTCAAGAGTTCCAACTTCCTGTTACAGTTTGCTCTTCTTGACAACTCAGAGTTGACCAATTTCACCATGTTCCCCACTTTGGCTATATAAACACTAATAAACAAACTGGCAAGCAGGGCATGGGCCCACACTGTCCCACACAAGTCCATACTATTAACGGGTTAGCACAGTCCCAGATGTGTTCACCAGGGCCAACAAATATCCTCCTCTAAAATTCTCACGCATTCACAGGCTAATAGAGGCCAGTGACCTTTCTTGATAGGAAGCCTGGACATAACCACTCTGTTTTGGGGGGAGGGGGGCAGGGAGTTAATCTGTTTGAACAATGAGCTCAACAGCCTTCAGGACCAGAGGACAACCATTTTATTTATTAATAGAGATGCAGTCATCATTTCCAAGCACTTACACTGCCCCATCCTGTTTCCAGACTCTGTAAGTCACATAGTAGGAGACAACAAGCTCGACGTGGCAAAAGCATCTCATTTTTTTAAAGTAATTGCAGTCAGACGTGACACTAGCCTGTTTGTCAACACAGTCCTTCTTCATTTAGAAAATCTTGATCCAGATTCTGAAAGATAATCTGCATAGCCAGCTGCAGAAGTCACTGGGCAAAACCTAGAGCCACTGTTGCATGGAAAGCCAAACTAGATAATGGTAGTGACCCTTTATGGCATCAAAACCTAACACCTCTTCACACCTCTTCATATCTATTACTTCCCCTGTTCTCTGCACACAGAGAAAGCCATTTCCACACGGGCTACAAACATCTCTGATGAATGCAATGACACATTGAATCTGCTGGGTCAGCCCCAACACTCCTGACAGCTCTTGGCTCCGCTTTTGTCCCAGGTTGCTGAGTATTGGGATCAAGTAGTTAGGATCAATCCTTCATCCAAACCTTTGGTGAACTCAAACTCTGCTAAAACTCTGCCCATTTAAGACTTAAGATTAAGAAAAAGGTATGACCGCTGCTCTTAAATGCCTCTTCATCTATTTCTAACACCTTGCAGAGGACTCTCACAACCAGCGTTCAGAGTTTGCACAAGACTGCATGTCACATGCCTCATCCCAGAAAGCCCTGCTCACCAAACAGTAGGGTTACCACCTGCCTATTTTCTGTGCCTCTTTCATTTAGCAGACGAGGAATCACAAAGGTTGTCAACTGACAACAGCAGCAGTTTCCAATCTGACATGAGATGTGCAGTATTCCTACCGCAACAGTCCCTTCCAGAGCCAGCAGAATTTGAGGCAAAGTCTAAAACCTTTCCTATTCAAGACCATATTCCCCTTGACGGCTTCTACACACAAATGCTCTTGCAGAGAGACAATGGGCCACAAAAGCCCCTTGCCTGGGCTAATGGACAAACCAGAAAATGACCACTGGGGTAAAGGAGTGAGAGACCTTTCACAAAGAAACACCGTTAAATGTTCTGTGTTGTACTGAGTACTTCGTAGCATCTGGAGATGGAAGAACTGTCTTTACAATCAGATTCTCACTGAAGAAAATGAAGATCTCTGATGAACTGTGTCAAAATGATCAGCATACTGCCTTCTCCTTGATATGGTAACCTTAAAGAGCAGTAATCCTGCCCTGAACGTTTCGGAGCCATTTCTACTCTTTCACATGTAATTTTATACAGACATGTTATTCCAAATTGGTGCAGCCCAGCAAACATTGCTCCTCAAAAGCTGCTTTCTCCTGAAGATTGCAAGAGTCGTTCTTGCAATCTTGGAATTGTTCTTTCCTGCACCAGTAAACACCAAGTGGTGGATGAAAAAGGATTTTGTTCAGCTTTTTATTCAGAGACAAAGCAAAGCAAAATGTAGGTAAGAGCCTGAAGAAAACAGAGAAACTTTAAAAAGTGAAAGAAGAAACTAATTAGCTTCCAAGCTAATCCCTTTATTTCATAACTTTAGTACTTTCAAGCTACAGTTTCTAGAACTTTCTTGAAATGTGCAGAATTATTGTAACTAAGGTCATCCTGTAGCTGTATTTCACACACAGACACACACAAAAAGCCATTTTGCACTTGGAATGGATCACAGCGACTTTGAAACACCAGGTGTTATTCACCAAAGTTCTCAGCAAGATCTTCCCATTACCATCTCAGCTACAGTCACTGTCTACAAACGCCAACCACCTTTCCCAGTGTGATGCATGTTGGAAATCCCAGCTGACAGTGTCCTGGGGCTGCCTAATGCACAGAGCAGAACTCCTGCCCAGGCTGTTTCAACACAACCACATCTCTCCACACTTTCTTAGCCACCCGCACTACTCATTTTCCCATGCACATCCCAGCTCTGAGAGCCTTCATCTCGCACCACCATGTGACTGAGCTCCACGCTGCCTGCCTGGGTCAGTTGTTTGGATACCATTAGACTGCCCTGACTGAAAGCCCTAATGAGGTGCTGATCCCATCATCCAATCACTCGGCCAGGGCCGAATGCATCCCATGGGACAGCCAGAAAAGACTGATGCAAGAATTCCAAGTGATGTGTAACATGAAAGGGCGCCATTCGCATCGCGAGGACTCACAGCCTGTCAGCACGGCCATTAGAAATCCTGGGCTACACAGATTTATAATACAACCCTCCCACACACAGAACTTGCTCCAGACTGAAACTTGGCACAAAATTCAGTCCCAGGAGGGTGTTAAAAAAAATAACCTATTCAACGGTTTCCATCCCATGGCTTCAGCTCACAGCCATTTAAATAATGGCAATTTCTCATTTCTCTTTTTAACTGAGGAAATCCAATATAAAACACCAGATTTACATAACATTGCAGTGGTGATACAAGCTGGCAACAAACCCAGGGAGAAGGCTGCCAGAGCTGTTCCGTCATTCCCTTTTGGTGAATTTCTCCACTTGGATTCCGTTTAATGCAATGATTTTTGTTAGGTCTAGCTGACATCATGTGTAATCTGCAAATCCCACCTCCATGACGGTCAGTCAGCTTGCCCTAGCTTTGTACACCTTGTGTGCTGGTTAGCAGGGGACAAGCCCTCCTGTGGTCACCACAGCCTCTCACTGGTCCTGCCACTGCCAGTTCTTTGCTGCAAACTCTGCTGGCTAAATTAGAGGACAGCAATTAGTTTGCTATTGAGCTGCAAAAGACCGACTGGACAAGGAACGGACAAAACAAAGAAGGGAACTGATGCAAGCCGAGAGCAATTTGTCAGCAGAGCCTTTGATTTCATCAGAGATTGTTCTGACAACTGCCACACCTGCTTCCAGGCAGAGGGGCAGACCCAAGCCTTCTGTGGCTGCTGCCCTTTCTCCAATTCCAATTCCTATGGGGGCTGTCTGTAACCATGAGTTTATCAGCAGAATGAGAATCTTGCAAGTCGATGCAAAACAACAAACACTTCTTAATAAATACGCTGGACTTCAGAAAGTCTGCAGCAAATCACTGCAGTGAGCATAAGCCTTCTGCTCACCACCACTCACCCAGAGAGGCCTTTCATAGCACATGTGGGATAGCCAGGAGCTACTGGCCCCCACCTCATCACCACCAGAACCACCCCTGCTTTCCCACGGCATACCTGAGACACAGCTCCTGCTGTGACACTCAGCTGGAGGACAGGACATATTACAAATCATCACCAAAGCATCTCAACAGACTTTTCCTACCTGTTATATAAGTCAGTAAGTAGCCCAACTGTAAAATGCTATGAGAAGAAAATTAAGATTTGTATCAGTGGCCAATCCCAGGGCACCTTTCCTATTCGTCAGAGAGTTACAGGCTTAAAGGTAGTTTAAGTCAGTTTGAATTCTCAGCCGCTGTCAGCAAAGCTGCCACAAGATTCTCTGGCAGTCAATGTCAAAATGCTTCTTCCAGAATGAGCAGGTAGGTCTGAATTGCCATTGTTGCACTGACTCTCTGCATGTACTACACCATCTTCCCTCAGACCAGTCACTGGGGTCCATGTTACAGCTGTGAAAACCCTTCTGGGTTTCTGTGAGTTACATATACAGTATTTCTCTCAAACAGGGAGGAAAAAACCACTGAGCCCAAGGGAACACCTAAGCTTTCAAAACAGAAAGCCAAAATGGGGCAAACATCTGCAGAACCACCTTCTTCTCCAACAGCTGCACAGTTCTCTCATTCATACCTTGTCCTTTAATTCCAAAGGGGGGTACAAAGTCCCTGATACGTGCCCATTTCCTGAAGGAATCATCCAAGAACATTGGTGCCGGCTTCGAGAACCTGAGAAAATCAAAATGAGAAAGAAATTAACTCCTGAACTAGGAAGGATAAAATTCTGCAGGAAGGTTGAGAGAATCCATACCTAAGTGCAGATTCTACATTCTCACTGGCAATACAGTAATGTGGAAGATTTTACTTTTACCCAAAGGTGACTGCAGTGAAACAAATCTGTCAGAGTTTGTGCCATGAGGACACACAAATCACTCAAGTCATGACCTGGCAATCCCTTGCACTCAACAATCCAGAACTTCCCCACTACGGTTTGGCTATTAATTTAGCTACAGTAAGCTGTAAACTGCAACCAGAGTTTAGGCAGCTTTACTTCCAACTTTGTAAGCACAAGACAACGCATGTGCTGCTTACGGGGAGCTGCCTTTACACTGTTCATGGCACATCCCCATTGTGCTGCTCTGTGCAGGTGGGAATGCACTGGGCAAACACCTGTGAAGAGCAAGGCCGGGGTTACCTGCTCTCATAGCTGCTCTGGGCTCGCTCACATGCACATACACAGCAGTTATCACCACACAGGCAAGAAAGGAAACAGCTCAGGGCATCTGGAAGCAGCTCCTGGTCTACAGACAGTGGAAGTTCAGCGAGGACTTGGGTGTTTTCTTCTGCGTTCAGTAACATATGAAAGATTCAAGAGAGGTCCTTGTGAAACCAAACAGTTATGATCTATCCAGAATCCCTTACAAAAGAGAAACCTAGGCCTTCTTAACCGTGTCATTATGGAAATACATTATTGAAATACATTATCCGAATTATACCATCAACGCACAAACACGGCAGCTACTAAAAATTTGTCTCTTCTAGAAACAATTAGTACAGTGGCCAGAGAGAAGGAAACAATTAGCAAATAGAGAAATACTAACTTCCATATGAGACCATTTCTGAATGTATCAAGACAGAAAGTATGCTAATACTACTAGAAATCTTGTTCATTCATTCATGTCAAAGCAGTAGCAGGGATGTCCGGGACCAAAATCACTCACACCATTCTACAGAAATCAAGAAAGGAATGTACCACATACTCAGAGTCAGAGAGTACACCTCCACTATAGTGCAAGGTACCTGCTTCTGAAACAGATCCAGCCTGGATAACCTAGGCATGGGACTGGGACAGATGGAAACCACAGGTTTAACTCTCCCTTCAGGCTGTTTTTGTACTCAGCCTGCAACTCTGTGCTACTGCAATCAGAACCTTTGGACCTGAACTACCTGAATTAGGACAGACTCATGTTCACTATGCCACAGCCAGGTACAGAGCAAGGATTTCAGACAGCAGCACAGTGAGGAAAGGATGGAATGAAATCTGAATTATAAACTGCTCGAAGTCAAGTCCTGTTGCAGATGCCCAGTAAATCACAGGTTGCAGAAATTGCTGGAAAGGAGAAAGAGAGTATTTAACAAAACAAGAAGACTTGAATGCACCCATGCATACTGCTTCACATCCACTCATGCAATCTTTAATAAGATCATCTATAACCATAAAAGCAAGATGTGCAGATGACTAATCTAGAAGGAAAGGAATGTTTTTTCCAGAGTCAAGAATATGAAAGGATATATATATACTTTATATGGGGAAAGGTGGGAAAGAGGTGTTAAAATAGAGCTTCTGAAGCTTTTAGATAAAAAAACCCCACAAGCCTATTTAAGAATGAATAAATAAATAAGAACAAGACAATATTAATTGTAACACATTTACTCTGAAAATATCTTAAGAACTTCAGTAACCTGACAAATTAGTTCAGTGTTTTCTCAGACATCTTGGTGCACCGAAATATAATTATTATGTTACACTGGTGGGTCTCCAGGGAATTATCTCCATCTCCTTCCAACATCAACAGGAGGTATCTTTGCAGGACTCTCACACAATGCAAGAGCTTTTATAACCTGAACGGCTACAGCAGAGATGTTCACAGCTCTTCCTTTACAGCCACCACTTGAACCTACAGCAGAAGGCAGGTCACACAGAGTGGTCCCTGTTCTCCCCAGGCAGCAGCTGCAGTGGGGGACGACAGCATTGCCTGGGGGTCACAGCCTTGGGGCTGGTTGGTCATGTCAGAGGTACTCCGATTGCTGCTGTGACATGCGATCTCCAGGAAAAACATGGATGCCTCAGAAAATGCAGATATGAGCAGGTTGTATTCTCCTCTCAAGAATCCAGGGGATTCCCCACAACAATGCTACAAAGTAGTGCAGTGTAAATAAAAACCTCAGCCAGCTCAGTTCACCCGTCCAAGAGCACTGCATGAGAAAGAAGGTATGGGCTGTAAGGTCAGGCCTAACTCAGAAGTTGGTCTTATTCACAGATGCAGTTAACTTGCCTATTTACAAATCATACACAGGGAGAAGACAGCTTACAGCAGTCTGACATGGAGTAAGGAGTGCCTCTCCCTAGTGCAGATTCCCCCTTACAAGGTGCCTGGTAAAACAAGGAGGGAACTCGGATCCTTCTAGGACTCCCTAGACCCCAGGGGAGTTCCCAAAATCAGCTGAAGCTCAAGCATGACTGATCTGATGCTCTATGATGTCCCTTCTGCTGGGACCACGGGACCAAACTGATGCCAAAGAGAAGGGTGAAATGACCATTAGCCTTTTAATCATACTTGCTAAAAGTAAATTTAACAACTATTCTAATAAAGAACACAATAGCCTTAGACCAGCTACTATTTTTTGGCAATATTTAACACTACTGTACGCAGAGCTAGGGAAACAGACTTTTAATTCATACTTTTCCTTCATTTAAGAAGGAGGAGGGACAGTTTTGGGGAAATATTATATCCATATGGGAAAAAAAAGGGAGCAAATTAGAGGATAATTTGGCTCTCATAAATCTTGAAAGAAATTCCATTTCGGAAATATCAAGAAAGCATAAACGCTGTAAGCTCATGCACTTTGCCACCTCAATAAATCAGAGCGGGCCAGAACCGATGTCCAGCAGGGACAGGGAAACGCCGTCTGCCAAAGCTCTCCCGGAGCATGGCTGTTCTGCCTCGGCTCCGAACCACGCCTGGCGTATTCCAGGACCCTTTGGGAAGTATCAGGATACGCCTCAAACAGGCCATGGGAATGCTCTCTGCAGAGCACCTAAAATACATTCCAAGGAATGCATGGGAGTTTGTCAGACAGAAACAGCAAATGTTTCTGCGCGATGTTAAACTCTGTATCCGCTGAGGCAGCTCGGGAGAGGACGCTGCATTTTGCCTGAGCTGTCTGCCAGGACTATCCTAAAGGCAGGTTGGCTTCACCAGCAACCACTGTCCGGAACTGAAACGGGCCTGTGCTCCTTCAGAAAACCCACACGGAAAGGGAGAGTTCTGATTTTTCAGATTTAAATTCTAGGCACTTCCTCTCTGCCCCAACCCAGTTCCAGAACAGACATAATGCAACATGTGACAGCCCGGAAAAGATGAAGAGTCTGGATGCTTGTAGCACACACTTACGGCCCATGTAACTTGAGAGAGAAATGCCAAGCATCTAAAATCTCTAGTTTGAATGGCATACCCTGATAAAACACAAATGACATCTAAACGGACTAGACGCTGGATATGGTAATTGTGAGGTATGCACCAAATCTCCCCCAGCTCTCAAGCCTGAATTCCTCGTACAAAAACATTAATAAAGTCTCCAACACAATTTGTCACCAGGCACGGCGAAAGGAAGTGTACTGCCAAAAACTGTTCTTAAACAGGAATCTATGTACACAAGAAAATGTGATATATATTTGTGCCATGGGGATTCTGGCTTATGTAACAAAACATTACATTTCCAATTATTCCCCCCCCCCGACACGTATGAAGAGTTGTGACCCCAAAACATTTCTACCTGGAGGGCTTAAACAGCCTACCAGAAGCTCCCCAGACAAGTTTTCCAACCATTCTGTGCTGTCCCTGATACTCAGATCCATTCACAGCTACTCCTACTACTTTGATGTGCATGAAGTATTAAGCATGAGCAGAACAAACTTCCCCAAGCACCCTGCAAATCCCAGACTACACTGCTGCCGTTCAAGGTAGCTATTGAACAATCCCAGACATTGAATTTTGACTAGAATCTGCTCCCTACTCCTACCTGCTGCTTTCAAGGCAACTAATACATAAATGTGTGGGAGTGAATAAGATACATCTGACAGAAAGTAAAATAAATAAACTGACTGATGTGCTCTTGGCTTTAATGAGGAGGGAGGAAGACAAGGTCAAGTCTCTGAAAGAGTAAAGGAGAAGATGGCACCACAGTCCTAGAAGTCAAGACACTAAGGAGATACAGATGGGCAGCCACTAAGCTCCACTGTGGGTTTATTTCTCAGATATTCCTTTATTTTATTTTATTTTTCCCCCCTCCTCCTTCAAGCCAACCTCCCCTTTTGTTTTTTCTTTAATTAGGAAGCACAAGCAGCAGCAGAAAAGTGGAAGCCAAAAAGAAAAAAATCAAACGGTGCTAAACCCTAACGTTGCACAGACCCTGCACACTGCATTTGTAAAGGGGCCAGAATAACTTTTTTTTTTTAGCCACACAAATAAATGACACATTTGTTCCGGCATGACTTCTATCTTCTGTTTGTTGATGCTCAGAAGCATCCAAGGTTAGACAGAAGGCACAAAATCTACTCATTTTAGTAATAAAATGGACGAAATACAAGCCAAAGCGCTTGAATCATTAGGTCTGACAGAGGCATTTATAGAATACAGAGAGAAAATCTAAACTAACCTTCTCCTTTTTCCCTAGTGAGACCTAGGTGTATGCTCTCTCCTTGCCTCCCTTCTCTGGGGAGCAGCATGGTGTGAGAGCATAGGAATGGGGAGGTTTGTGATGCCCCGATTTCACATTTCTTATTGACATTAATCTCCTGTCACAAAAATCCAAGCAGCTCAAAGATTCCTCAAGTAGTTGAAAAATTTAAGAAACCGCATTAAAAAGGATTAATCCCATCCTACAATCAACATACTACTTTTCCCACTTTGGAAAACAAGCCAAAAAAAAAA
>VXAY01003231.1:639435-728780 GCA_013399855.1 Oxyruncus cristatus | reverse complement strand
AAAAAAAAAAAAAGTGTTGCTTGATTTTTAGCTTGGGATTATTTTTGTAAGAATTCATCAGCTTGCCTGCCTGGCAGTAAGGAAAATCCTACCTATGGATGCGAGTGAGACTGTGCTGGGGCAGATCAGAGTTCAAAATCTCTTTTCCAAAAATGGCAATAAATGAATGTCCAAGGTAAAGCAAGAGCAGGGCAAAGAGATAAAATATTTCCTCCCTAACATTCGAACAGCTTTCAAACATTTTCAGCTGAGTGGATTTCCTGAGCTTGATGTGGTTTGTCTAATCAGTAACCCCCCTTTTCCCTCCCAGCAATGGATCCCTCCTCCAAATGTTTGTCCAGACTTCCCTGGAATTCATACAGACATTTCGCAGCTGTCACACGCTTTGGCAAGGAATTGCCCAGGTATATGACCTGATGCACAAAGAATTACATTCTTTTTGTTCTGATGCATGTACACAGAAACATGTTATGCAGAGAGACTGTATCTGATTTCTCCCTTTTACCTTTCCTCCCTGTACTAAAAGCCAAAGCAAAGTTCAGCACAGCTCAACCAGAAGACCCCCCACAGAAGATCAGATCTCCCTCCAGCTGCCTCAGCAATCACACTGCCTCCTACTCCTCAATCCCCCTTTGCCCCCAAGGTCTTCCCTTGTTCTGCCTTTGGGATTTGATGTTACCAAGCCTGAAGAGGTTTTGTTTCGTGCAGCTCTCACTTGGGAAGTACACTCCATCTCTGCACAGTAGAAGCCTTTAAATCAATTATGTTCCTTAGGTGTTCTCAGACTGTAATCTTAAAGCTTTCAATTGGCTTCCCTGGTGTCTGCCTCAAGCCACTTGCCCTCATCCATAGGTGAGCAACTACTACTTTATGGCCTGGCAGACCCCTGGGTAACTTTTTACTCGGGAGGCACTGCAGGCAGTAGTGCCTCTCCCACCTCATAAGGAGTCCAGCCTCCTCCTGTGTTCACACAGGACAGTTTTCCCTAAGATGTTTTGTGGCTGTCATGATGGCTGGGATTTATTTTCAGATTTATTGCGTATGACTGAAAAGCACTCTCTGCACACTGTAGTTCCTGGCAGGACCACTACAAATGCCAGGGAAGGACATGGATATGATGAAGTGAGTCTAGAGGAAGGCCACGAAGACAGCTGAGACCCAGAGCACCATCCCTGGAAATGTCCAAGGGTAGGTTGGATGGGGCTTTGATCAACCTGGTCTAGTGGAAGATGTCCCTGTCCACGGCGGGGAGGAGGGGTGGAACTAGATGGTTAAGGCTCCTTCCAACCCAAAACACTGTATGATTCTATGATCTGTAAACAACTGAAAGGCCATACACATACAATAAACCCCAGCTGCTTTCTGGGAAGCAGGGCACAGGCACAGAAATCATGGCACGCTCAGGAAGTGGTCTAGGCTTCCAGTCGGTGAAGAACATGAAGTCCCTGCATCCACAGACTGCACTGAACAAGAAACAGCAATTATGGCATCTACCAACTGCTTCAAGGAGATCCTCTCCTGCTTTTCTGAGCCGGCCAATGTTCTTCAGCAGCTGCACACAGGGAGTAAAACACCAGCTTTCAAAAAGACAGACTTCACAAGGAGATGAGGTCTGTCCAGATACAAATGACAAACAGCCACATTAGTCCTCTTTACCCACTAGCTAGCGTGGGAATGAAGCTCGGACACAGGAAAATTGCCTCTGTAGCAATGTCCTACAGCTGTCAAAGAGCTGGCACGTGAACAAGTCAGGCACAGGAAGAAGTGCTACTACAACCCTGGCCAACTGAGCAATTTCAGAGTCTCAATCTGACAGCACAAAAGCAGGTGACCACAGAGACACTCTGCCATTCCACTTTCCGCACAGCTTTGCCTTGGACATCCACACGTCGTCCGTAGGGACCTGTGGGAAGCGCAGTACATACATATGCTTTGATTCAGCAATAATGACTTAAAAACCAGCCTTGTGTGGGAAGTGTTGACAAATTACCTCTGGTAGACACAGAAATCACTCAAACAATTAACTGAGATTAGATTAGCTGGCAGGTTTGGAAAAATGCTACAAATAAGATGTGTGCAGCCGCACATGTTTTTACTCAGTTAGATGACAGTGGGACATGTATTGCTTCAAACATCAAGGCTACACGAAATCAGATAAGCAATCCCACCTAAAACAAAAACCAGCAACATGCTTCCCACAAATGTACAATAACTTTATGCTATGCCACAGTGGAATAAACTGACGAGAGATACAGTTTCTTCCCAACCCCAATCAGTTTGATAATCATTGCTTTAAAGAGCAAGAATTCACATTTTTCCTTTTGTTTTTTTAATCTACAGTTGCTATAGCAGTTTTATTACATATACATGATGTTACATCTCTTTCAGATCTGGTCTCAGAGCACTGAATCCTGAGATTTGAGCCACTACATATGGCTCAATATGAGCAAAATTTCATACAGGTTCACACTGTATGACGCTCAATTACAGGAGTTGTGCTGCTCTGTGTCACACCATGGTCATCTAAATGTTTAGAATTCTATTTTTAATATTTCTTTTAAAGAGTTTTCCTGGTAAGCAAGTTTATTGTGTTGTGGTTTCTCAAGTCCCCTTGCAAGTTTAGGTAATATATTTCCTCCTTCTGTTCCCGCAGCTGAAAGTCTGATTTTAATGACAGATTGCCCATTTTGGTTAGCAGCTCAATCATTACCTTCTTAAGACTCTTTAAAATTCCTACACAGCCCAGGATGGGTGATTTAGTGCTGATTAGTGCTGAGAGAGACCAGAGATGCTGCTCAAAGATATTTTACTGTTCTGAAGTTGGTTTCTAAGCATACCAGGCTTGAAAGCAGAAAGACAGGAGGGCAGATTTACAAACCTGCAACGCAGGGGAGAGCTAAGGTTTAAATAAAATACACTCTATCCTCCACCTTCTTCCTGTCTGTACAAATGAAAACAAAATGCCTCTAACTTACAAAAAAATACTTGCTGCTGCTATGGGCAGAAGCATGACCAAGAATCCACCCTTGAACGAGTTTTTAGTGATAGTTTCCGTGGTAGTCTACCTCCTGATCAATGGGGTTCTTTTTAAATGATTAGCAAGGGTGTAATTAAGGAAACTGAAGGAAGAGAGATAACTCAAAGATGAATGAGGCCTTTATTCAAGGTATCACGGAGATGGGGCACGGGCTGTAAGACAAGCAAAGGTGAGGGTCCAGGTGGGCAAGTCGAGCACGAGCCAGCGCGGCGCCCGTGCGGCAAAGGCGGCCAACGCCACCCTGGGCTACGTGAGGAGGGGGCTGGGGAGCCCTTCCCTCAGCTCTGCACTGGGGGGGCACTGCTGGAGGGCTGGGACCACTGCTGGGCTCCACACTGCAAGGGAGACACACTGGAGCAAGTCCAGCGGGCTAAGATGATTAAAGGATTGGAGCATCTGCCATGAGGGGAGGCTGAGAGAGCTGGGATTGTTCAGCCTTGGGCAGAGAAGGCTCAGGAGGATCTTGGTAATGTGCATAAACAGCCAACAGGGGCAGCCAAGAAGGCAGGGAGACTCTCCTCATGGTGCACAACGTACAGGGCAATTGGGAAAAAAAATTAAATACAACAAATTCCATTCCATTTGAAATAACACTTCTAGGGTGATCAAACACGGGAACATGTTTCCCAGAGAGGTTGTTCAAACACAACCGAACATAGTCCTGAGCAATCTGTTCCAGGTGACTCCACTTTGAGCAGGGGAGTTTGGACTAGACCATCTCCAAAAATCCCTGCCCACCCCACCTAGTCAGTGATTCTATGATCCTTCTCCCCACGAAGCAAAGAACAATAAAATTGTAAGAGCTCAATTCCTATCCAGGTCAAATCCCAGAAACAAGGATCTTCTAAAACCCCAATTTATACAAGTAAATTCTGTAATTCTTGCTGACCTCAATCACCCTGATCAAGTGGTAAGATTACAAAATTTAAAAAAAAAGGTTTTAATTTGATAATTACCAGTAGCTATTCTGTTGAACTAATGCTTGGCATGGGAGAGCTTGTGAAAACTGGATTAATGTATAAAAAGAGAGGATTTCATCCTCTGGAAATCACAGTTTAAATGTGACATTCAACAAAACTGGAAATCTGTAGCTTTAATGTCATCCCATTGCTAATGGGCATATTTACCTGGCATAAAACACACAAGGATAATTTAACCAATCGAGGCATGTGTAAATCTCTAGACTTTTACCCTAAACTGAGGTTGCCCATACAAATTTGATGCCTACTGCAGAACAGATATAAGGAAAGCAGTGAACTACTCCTGTCAGCTGATGCTGGAAAAATTAATTAAGCTAAACAGAGAAGTACCAGTCTAGGTGTTTGCCATTCAGTCAAAGGTCTCCTTTGCATGCAAACACCCAATGTGACACCCTCACAGTTTAGTGGAGGGGTAGGACTGATAAATAAGTTAACACCAGAGTTCTCTGAGAAAATGGGGAACTGTGTCGGGAGACTCAGGACTACCGAACAGCCAGCAGTGCTGCTGTAGGCAAGGACAAAAGGACAGTGACAGAGCAGAGATGAAAAGAAGAAGGAAGCCCAGCACGTCCAAGTGAGTGTGCACAGCACGGCATCGCTGCAAAACGTTAACTTGTGTTGTAAAGGAAACAGAGAGTAGAAGTGACAACTACTTCTCCCCCATGTTTTAATTTTTTTCAAGCACAGCGATTGGCAAAGAGGTGAGAGATTTGTAAATGATGCTCTCAGACAAGTGATCTGAGTTCATAATTTATACCCACGAACCATCTTGGCCGGCACAAAGCAGAACATTTCCTCAAGTGAACCCACCATTGGAGCAATAGGGACCTCGGTTTATCTGATCTGAGGTTTCATTTATACATCATTTCAGCATCAAGCCAGCTGATCTTACAAAAGGTATTAAGCAAGAGGCTGGAGAACAGAAAGAGCAGCCCGCACTTGGATTGTGCTGGCAGCTAGATGGCAGGTTTTATTCTCCAGAAGTATTATCAAAGCCTGAGTCCAAAAAGCAGTTAGAGGCCAGAGCCTCCCAGGCATGAAAGAGCCAGTGAACATCAAAAGGGGTGGCTCACTTAGGACTGTAACAATCCCAGTCAGAGTCCTCCTGATGAGGCCAAGGCTCCTGACAACACAAACACCTCACTTCAGTAATTTAGCAAAGGCTGTCAAACCCATGAACCACTCCTGTAATCCACAAGGTCCTTCCTGAACTGCCCTTCCCCTCTAGAGATCTGGCCATCCTGCTTCCCAGTAGCCATCCTAGAGTGGGTCCCACTTTGTTCTTCTGGAAGAACCTTAGACTCCTTAGCCCTCACTTCATTATCCTTCTCTAACCGAACAAAGGAGGAAGAAAGCTGAATTTAATCCTTTGCCTGCTTTGCAAAGTAGGCACCAAGTCTGGTACATTTACTCCTAAGCCATCTCTAACTTTCTTGGACTATTTTCTCTTGAATAGTCCTATGGCAAGACTGACTCAGAAATTATTCTGAGATAAGTTTTATCATAACAGTTCAACCATTACCCCGTTACATCACATGAAGGGATGGACAGCATGAAGAATGCCCTTCTATCACTGTGTGAAATTTTGTGCTTTAGTAACTTAGTGATTGAGGTCAACATTCTCAAAATAGGCTGCCCAGAGTTCAGTTTTCAAAGTCAATTTAAGTAAAGTAAGTCAAAAAAACTTTGGCCTGGATTTCAGAGGTATTGAATGCTTCAGTTCTTACAGCTCTGTAGCATATATAGCTTTAAAAAAAAAATCAGACTTAAAGGTACATAAAAACATGGATATAGACTAAACTTTGGAAATGTTGGTTTAAAGTCAAAGATCTGAAACCAATCACAAAAGAAACCAGAGTCAGCTTGTAAAAATATTTTCTATGCATTTTTTCTTAGCACATTTGTGCCGCAGCAGTATAAAGCATCATGCACACAGCAAAGATTTATTAAGTTATACCTTCACTGGGCACATTCTTCTCTCTCTTTTTAAATAAATTTTATAAACTAACATTAATATTACACTGCAGTGCATGCCCACAAATGCCTCCTTTCTGAAGCATAATCCATAATGGATGTGCTTTTAATAAGCACCTTAGACACTGTGGAAATGTCACCAGAAGTACTAATGGACTATTAAATGTCTGCCATGAAATACACTGACTGCTGCCACAGAGCTGTGCTAATGCTTATTTTCCTACATGATTCCTAGTGCTTGCAAGAGTGTGACACACACACACTCTGACTATTGCTCTGGTACCTCAGCTGGCTCCCTCCCTCCCGTAAGTACATTTTACAGCACTTGCAGGAGATGTGCTCCTCTAGGAAGAAATGAAATCTATACTTTTCTGTGGCACAAGTACCAGGAGGCAGAGCTTTCATGCTTGTAATTCAGTCATTCCAGCTTCCCCTTCACTCTTCCAAAGTACAGACATAACTACTAGGTTTTTGGGGTTTTTTTTATTGCTCCCTCACTGTAGGCAAACCAAGACCGTAAATTCAGAGTTGCATTCATTAAACTCAAATGGCACAAGAACTGCAGAAAACACTGTCAAACCACACTAAATTAGCACCTTACAAGAATTCCCATTTTCATTTTCTGCCTAGTTCCAAACTAGAGGACTAAAATACTATGCTAAACCAACACAGGCAAGAAGAAAACCTCTTCTCTTTCCCTCTGGCCAAAATGCTTGGCCAGCTGTCTGCAAACTGAAAGGCAACAAAGGTAAGAGCTTCTCTTCTCTCTTCATCAATGTAATTCAGAGCATCTGAAAATTAAAATTTTAAGAAGAAACAGCAAAGGCAGCACAGGATCCAACATTTACAAATTTCCCATGAGGCTGATCTGTAACATCATTAATAGCCTCTATTACGTTAGCTCCGTGGTCCCTTTACAATGATTTCCACCATTGTTGTGCATTGCTGTTATTTGTTAATAAAAATGTGGCCAGACTTGTCCTTCAGGACGCTCACAACGCATCAGACCCCGCCTCCCTCCGACTGATGAACACAACTGAGAAACGCAAAACGTAAAACCCGACGGGAACTCCAACCTGCCTCGTAGCCAGAGACCTTACAGCACATCCACGTGATGCAACACAGCGCTGTGCAAGCACCTCAGGCTGCTGCTCAGACAGCCTGGCACGCACACACAGCCACACCAAGGAAGAAGCCTGGTCCCCAAAGCGGGAGAGCCGTGTCAGAGAGGGTAAAGCTACAACGTGAGGCTTACGAGCGCTGGCACAAGGGCCACGCACGAGCTTCTCCTCCTTCCAAAGGCAGGTTCCTACCCACCACTCCATGCCTAGTGTGTGCACTGCAGAACGTGCTGCTCAAACTTACCACACTGAAACTCGTAGGGTGGTTTGTGGCAACATCTGGCAGACAGAGAGTAAGCAATTCAAATCAAGCTTCCTTTCCTTCAGTCAGACAGATGAGCTCCCTTCTGCCTCATCTTGCTTTTCTCCCTAGTCTCAGGTACCCGGACACAAGGATTAAATAATTCCGAACATTTTACAGTGAAGTATCATCGAATAATTTATCTTTGCAATTAAATCCACTACAGGCTTGCAAACAGCTTGTGTGAGCTGTCAGAATGTTCCCAGATTTCCTTGGAAAGACAAAGAAGTTTTATGTTGACTCAACTAACAGCTAAGTGGTTGGCAGTAACTGTCCGCAGAGTCCTGCAGAGGCCAATAAGCCTGAATTTAATAGAGTGGAAGAGAGGGAGTCAGTGAAAGGAGGCAGATCTTGTCACTTAAAGTATGACAAATGAGGAGGATGAACTTAATATCAGTTTTACAAGGGACTAAAAGGAGCGATACAAGTGTAAACAAGAGGAGAAAGCAGCACATTACTGTAATAATACTAAAAAGAGAAAGTCCCAGCTCAAGGCTCAGCTATGTGAAGAGGAGGCAGCTTGATGTTTTTCTGTAGACCAGTTTTGGAGCAGAATCCCATGGGTTATGTCTCTACATGGCTATACTATCTGGGTTACATTTAGAAATCTGGTCTTGTTATTTAGCAACACAGACTTGCTGATTCATACAAGCCAACCCAGAACACAAAGTGTTTGGGTTCTCTTTTCCTGTTAAAGTCCTTGTTATTTACTGCCTGCAAGATTGCACTGAAGTTCCAGCCAAAACTAATTTCTGCCGTTTCCAATGTACATTCCAAACACAAAAAACATGGCATCATATCAAATGTTAAAGTAAGATCATTATCATGCAGCTGCCAAACAGTTCCTACAGGTTCAGAGGCAGACTCTCACAGAAATCATGAACAGTGGCTCAGCAGAATGAGCTGACAAGTGTTTTCATACTTGTAGTATCACAGCATACCGGGAGACACGGTGGTCTACAGGACAAATAGAAGATTTTACCATGGAAGGAAAAGGATAGATAAAGGCAGTGCCTCATAACCCCCAGAGCTACCCAAAGTGCACAGTGTGCAAAAATGCAGAACAGGCAGAAAGACTCAGCACAGGCAGGGCAGAATAATCTTTTGCCAGCAGAAAACCCAGCAGCCTCCAGGAACGTTACTCACAACTTTAATCACGGCAGAGCCTGAGGAGGAAACCTGAGGTCCTATTGTGCCGTACAGCATAAAACCACTGACCAGCCCAGGCAAAAACATCTGTCATTCATTTAGACAGATAAGGGAAAGGCAACACAAATCTCACGGGGAGAGGGAACTACACAATGGTAGTAGTTATTTTAGCTCCAGATTTGAGTAACAGGTTTAGGTCAAAATGACATGACACAGTATGAAGAAACTAAGGCAATACTGCAAGGGTAAGTTTAATGAAACACTGTAATTGAAGAAAACCTGGAAAGTTCTAAGGCAGATGTAGGAAAAACAAAGCCAGGAAGGCCTTAGAATAGAGATGTAAATGAGTCAGTTCAGTAATTTAGCAAATTTAAGGAAGTTCAGACTGAAAAGCTGAAAAGAATTCCACAATCCAACCACCTTCAGGATTTGTTTGAATTCCTTGTATCTATTTAGCTGTCGCAGTTCTTTAAACTTTTCTAAACCCAAGGTGACCTTTTAAAAAAAAACCCAGCACAACCTGAAAAATTTGCCAGCACATACAAACATATTCTAAAACACGCTGTCCGGAACAAACAGTCTTCAGAACAGGGCACCAAACAGCCTCTATAATAAGCCATGAGCAATTAGTCTGCTGGGAAACAAATTAGCTCACTTCATTTCAGCAGAGTAAAGGTGGCTGCCATGGTCCAGGGGTGATGAGAACTGAGGGGTCTTTTCCTGAGTGACGCTTACTGGAAACCCACCAGTTTGTACCTGTCAGTGGGAACTGAGAGAATTTCCAGGGCCTAGGAGGCAAAGCTTTGCACTGGCTCACTACAAACCACTGCAAATACTGCTTGTGCTCCCCTCAAATGCCACAGAGAGACAGAACCCTGTGGCCCACCAGCATACGCTCTCTTATTCTTCTTTGCTGCCTCTGAGCATTCCCATTCCATCCAAAACTCCCCCCAAAAAAACTGAGAAAAGAGACCTGTCTCAGGTTCTCATCTGTACCATTACTGTGCTTTGGGAAGTCTATAGGCAGCTAAGCTCATATGTCAGCAGTACAACTAGGGCACAGGCACACTGAACACGCTTCCAGACACAGGAATTATGGACTGCTGTAGAGGACTTAAAAATGCTGTGAACAACAAAGGTTACTATCTTATTTATACACAAAAGTAAACAGAAATGTAGCCCAAGAGCGGTAAAGGAGGGACACAATCTGTGTGACACAATCTCCATCCACATGGAAAGGCAGATGGAGCCAAAAGGAGGGCTCAGAACAAAAATGGGAGAGGGAGGGAAGTGATTGCCTTGCGTGTGAGAGAAAACAGACCAGGGCTGTGCCATGGAACAAGCCCTGGAACACAGAGAGAGACAACAAGTGTCTTTTTCCCTAGGACTGCTGTGAAAAGCAGCATTACAGAGTCAGAGCATTGCAGAGTTGACACCTGGCTTCCATAATCAAGACAAGCCTCCAAAATCTTCTAGCAGCTGATGAAACAAAGAGATGGATGCCCAGGCATACTCGGAATTTTGCATTTGCCTAATTTTATGCTTTTGTTTTGTAACTGTTTTCAAGCTACTGATCCAAGAATTTCAACTGTGATTTGCTGGAGAAATTGGGTCTTTTTAAAAAATTCCGTTTAGCGGTCTAACAAGAAGGTGCACTGTAATCTACAAAAAAACCCCAACCCAAAACCAAAATAAAATGTAGCAGACAAACCCTCTCAACACTTACAGACTGGGACAAGTTTGGGAACCTGCACTCTTGTGTGTCCAACTCTTCAGATGGGCTGACATGCCAGGTCTTTGGTATTAAAAAACCCACCTCAGCAGCAGTTGAAAGTCAGTGCCACATTAAAAAAATTATTTCTGGAGGTGAGAGATTCCCACAAGTCTAGAAAAACCTTAAGTGCTTAACACTGTTTTTCCCACTTAATTTTTTACTCCTGAGCAGGCACAGAGCAGTCACTGTGAACAAGCTGCTGAGGGCTCTTCCTAGGCCACATGTCTGGGGTACTTACAGTTCCTCTCCCCTACCAGGGCAGAAGGAAGGGCTCATCACTGAAGGCTGCTCCACACTCTCCACATAGAGACAACTTGTGTCATTGCTCAGTTCACCAAGTGCAGACAACAATGCCTGTGCACTTCCAGACAGGCCAGGCAGCTTTGTTAAATAAAGTTAGATCTGCCTGTAGGAACCTTTTCCTCTTCCCGCATGCACCTCTCTTCTGCCTTTTACTGGGGCTCCTGCATCTTCAGAGAGCACAATTTCTTTAGAATAGCTGAAGATTATTGTTATTTCAGAATAAACTGCCTTCCTGGTATCATTTTATTTGAATTTCTGGATCTTCTGTTTAACATAAAGCAACATTCAACTATTTTGAGATCTTAACTGAATAAAGACAGTTCTGTCAATGAAAATATTTACAGTAGCCTCACTAATTGAGACTGATTCCAGTTTCCTGAATCTCATTATGGTAAACTGGGCACTGCTGCAAAAGGGAAATAAATAGGAGATGAATTAAAACAAACACATAAAAAACACAAACAACTGCTTCTAGTGACATTAATCATTACAAAAATATCTGTCAAAAACATCCCTCTGACTGGCATCTGTCAAAACATCTCAGCAGTTCATCATCGCACAGCCACTGTTCAGATGGAGACAGCATGTCAGTCAGTACTGCAGATCTCATACAGCTCTGAATTGCTACATGAATTATTCTGTATCTTAGAGCACTCCAGGCATGTCTTCACAGGATTTCTCTCCTCTTTCTCCTGGATGGCCTGGAACCATCACTGTTCCCTCCTTCTCAGAGGGTGAACTCTGGCAGCTAATTGTGCAGAATGAAGCGCTGCTTCCCCTCTGTGTTTTCTGTCCAACAACCCTCAAGAGTTGATAAAACACTGGAAACCGAGTCCTATTAATATAAAGAATAAAAAACCACCCAAATTATTAGCCCTGTTTCCTCTCATTTCCCTGTCTTGACATGGTTTAGGAGTACCCCAGCTACAGTAAATCCTAATAAGGCAGTACCAAAGAATGAAGAATCTGCTTCCCAGGGAAGAGACAGAAATCAACATTTCAAACCCACACCCTCCATCAGCAGCAGGTGCCAGACTTGGGAGAATGAAGCAGAACAGCTCCCCTTTTCCTCTCAGAAAATTCAAGATGACTACTTTCCTGGTAAAATACCTTCCTTACTGAGCACAGGTGGAAACCTTTATTGGCTGAGCAGGACAGATCTCCTGCCAGGACACTATGGCAGAGCAAGACCATCTACTTCTTTACAGATGTGTCTGCTCAGAGAAGTTTCTTTACCCTTGACAGATGAGGAAACCCCTATGTGAAATGAGCAGTCATAGAGCAGAAGTAAACAAGTCTAGTGTTTATAAACTGTTCAGTATCCTGTTGTTCCATAAATAGCCATTACCCAGGAGATCAGATCTGTCTTAAGGAGAAGAAATGCCTGGTACATGTGCTGACAAAAATCCCCAACAAGGGAAAAAAAAAAAAAACCAGAGAAATTTTGTGGTTTTCTTATTTTAGTCTACTTTGCTTAAACCAAGACCTGTAAGCATACTTTGCCTCCTTCAAACTCTGGACATCGTCTCTCAACTGTTCCAAGAACAGCAGGAACAAGTCAGCGACAGCTGACTGTCCTGGCCAGTTTAATCAGAGCCTTGGGACCAGCATCTTCCTCTGCAGACGCCTAAACTCCACAGACACTGTTTAAGAAATAAATCAAAAGCAAAAAGAGCTCGCCACTGCTGGCTCTAAGGAGTTGCTTGTTTTGCCACAGGTTACACTAAGACTGCCTCGAGCTCTATTCTGTACCCATCCATCAGGTTACACATTTACAAACAAACTCTTAAAGCATAAACAAAACTCCCAGAACAGATATATGCTATTCTACTTATCCCTGATTCACTGCCTGGTGAAGCAGCTGGTGTGGCTTTAAACATCCCTGAGACCATTCCAAAGCTGGTGTTTTCTTCCCACCCACCACAACAGCTGCTGTCCTGCGGACTTGCTCGTGGTGCAGGCCAGCCCAGGACTGCACATCACGGAGCCCAGTTTCGGCTGCAGGGACAGGGAAAGCCCCTGTGCCCACAAACAGCCTTCCCTTGCTTGTCCCTTTTCAGGGGACTTAAAACTATTCCACCTTTCCAGAAGCATTCACGGGAACTGTTTGAATTTAGAACAGCTCATCCATTCACTCATCCACTCTCAGTGTAAACTGCCTGTAGTTAAAAAAAGTTAAGTTAAAAAGTTAAAAAAAAAAAAAGTAAGGAAAAAAGATCCAAGCCCAGAAACAAACACTTCTGGTGCTAACAGAGCATTCCCTTTCATTAAAGGCAGCAGAGATTGCTAAAAGAGGCAGGCACAAAGTAAAATCAGATGAACGCACCTTTTTATTTAGGGCAATAGATAAATCACTGTGGTTTTGTTCATTGACATATTTATATATTCTTCTGGTTTCATGTGCTCCAAAACCTCACAGAGGGTCACACATATTTTAATCTGTTTCATTCCTAGATAAATTAACTCGTGTCTCAGGAATCTCTTTATCACACTGACATCACTTTCAGAAGTGCAATTCTACGATTATTCCTAGGTTTGCCCTGGTATAAACATGAACCTAGGCGGGCACAGCTGATAAACAGACCAGAAACATCCTAAAATTGGTGTGACACAAATACCAATTTAGAAAGGGGAAACCACATAAACCTCAAATCTTTTTTTCTTTTTTTTCCAAAAACAGTACATAGTTCTTGAAACGTATTTGAAAATATATACATTTGAAAATAATATACATAATCCTGAAGCTTACATCAGTTGTCTGAGCTTGAAAGAGCAGCAAATGAGCACGGCATATGCAATGATGTTCAGGAAAATCACAATGAAACACCTCTTAAGAAAAACTGTGTCCAGCTTTCTGGTTTACAACCTGGACCCTGGAGTAAGCTACAGCCCTGACTTGCACACAGCAAGTTCCTGTGCAAGTAAATCAACGACTCGAAGGGCTTCAGGAGAAAAAGGTATGGCAGATTACGCAGAAACAACTTTTCCTGAATGCAAAACTCTTCAGAATTTATCAAAGCAGAAGCAGGATAAAATACCCATGGTGGTGAAATCCGCCATCCCGTTGCAGGCAGCTGCACTGCAGCGTGTGGCACTGCTCCTGCCCTGGTTTCCAGCACTACGTGTGTTTTGGGTTGGGTTGAACCAATGAGTAGGAGCCCTTGGGAAACTACAGGAACTTCACCAAACTACTGTGATCCCTGACACTACTACAACAGTTACAGCATTGCTTCTACAGCATTTAGTAATTAATTTATGGATTTTATTTTGCTGCTTAGTTAGCTCAGAGTTATAGTAAAGAAAATAATTGCCAAAGGAGATTATGCTGTTCTTGCTGCAGGGGAGTCAGAGTTTCTACAATGTTATCTGAACAATTTTCTCAAGTGACTTTTCACATTGCTACAAAGAGAATTTTTAATCTTTTCAGTTTTTACCTTCATTTGCCTAATGCAGAGTTGGAGGGTTCCCCAGACTGTTTCTAATTTGGTCTAATAATCTTGCATAAATTATCAGGCTTGCTTTTCATCCGTATTCTTAGCCAATGTACACTGGCTCAGTGACAGCATTTACAAGCACTGACACTCCTGAAATGTTTCAATAATAGAACAAAGTGAGCAGTAATAGAGGAGAGGGAAATGTAGAAGAGGAAAATAATCTCACTTGAAGTCTACCCAAAGACAGACTGATGAAAACCACCAGGAGGGAGTTCAGAAGGAACAATTATCCTCTTCTGAACACAGTTCAGAAAACTCTGAGGGAAGCTACATGGTTTTCTACAGCAAGGAGCAATCACTGGTGACCTACAGAGCCCTGCAGATACCAGGGAACTTGTTGGGGCTCTGGGGAGATGATGGGCTGGACCAACGAAGATGAACCTTCAGAAAGCCAGAGTTTTAATCAAAAGAGAGATACCCAAAAACATTTTCTTATGGGAATGTGAGGAAAAGACAGTAAGCTTTGTATATCAAAACCACAATGAAGCTTAACCTTCATGCTCACTGATATTTTTCATTTCTTGCATTCCATGCTCACTAATATTTTCAGTCACTCAAATGCATTTAGATCCTCAAGCAATCTCTGCTGTAAGATTTTTCCTGAAAGTCAAACATTCCTATTGGTATAGCTTTAAGAGCAGATGGGCCACAGCAACAGAGCTCAAATGCACATGCACAATAAAATATGCTTATTTGGTGGCATTAATTAAGTTTATTGTTTCTATTAAGATTGTACATGCTCATGTAAACATGGTTACTTATCTGTACATTTGCAAACCTGCCCCCCCTCTTTTTGTGTTACAGTTCACAATTCAGAAATAACTTCAGCATTCTGGAAAACAAAACGAAACAAACAAACAAAACAAAACAAAAAAAAAAAAACAGAAAAAAACCAAACCAACCAACCAACCAAACCTGTCCTGTTCCCACTCTGGCATACGATGCAGTGTGCTCACACTAAAGTGAGAGCACATATGCTCTGCACCTTTTCCAAAGCCAGAAAGGCACATGCTCAGTGAAGTCCGTGTGTATATTCCAGCTTTCATTTTACAATCTCACTTAATTCACGAAAGTCACGAGAAAGAATCTGAAGACAAACTTTCCAGGCGCAAAGCCTGCACGTAACATGGATTCATATCCTTTATTTTAAGAGAGGGTAAACACAAAAGATTTCGGCTCCGAAAATGGCTCCGAAACAGAATCTACTGTCATGAGCAGCACATGGGAATTACACGTACCCCTTTGCACATTTTTTTAAAGGCTAAATAGTCTACATACATAGAGGGAACAACCTACATGAACTGAAGGCGAAACCATACCCCTACCTCCTGAGCAGAGCTCCCCATACCTCAGTCCTTGTGCCCAGGCTGGCTTACAGAGTTTCTGCAGTGCCACCACCTCAGCTCTTCATTCTCAAGCAGCACCCCGGCAGGGTTTGCATAATGATATGGCCAGTTCATAAACTGAACCAGTGCACTGCTCAGGATTAAAAATGATCTTGCACAAAACCAGTAGATGGATAGGGGAGTGGAAACTCCTGTTCAGGCATAAGGATTGTTTTACCTACCCAGTTTATTGCAGCGCGTACAGGCAGCTCAGGTACTGGAGCGGCACAAAGGGCAGCACGAACTCCTGAAGCAAACAGTGGGGATGCAGACACAGAAACAGAGCTTTTTTTTTTTTTCTTTTTTACATCTACTCTCACTTAGGCCACGTCTACTTCACCCTGACTGCAGCAGCATGCACATCTTCAGAGGCTGCCAGAAGTGAAGAAATGAGCTGCTGCCATTGAATTTTGTTTTGAAGTACGAGCTCCAGCTGGTACTTCAGTGCCATGAATTTCAGAGCCAGCAGTGAAGTTCTCTGTACAGTTTCATCTGCTCGTCTCTGGAATTACGTTCCCAACCACCGTTCTCCATAAACGAAAAAAAAAGAATGCAGGGAATCTGTTGCAGAGAAATTAGTTATTTGACCACGCTCGACACGAAGCTTTGGTTACCACCACCTCAGTACCAGGAGGCTTGCAACACTCTCAACGTGAGGTATCAAATGTTGCCTCTTAGTCCCAGCCTCCTCCTGCAGACAAGGCAGGTGGAAGGGACTGAAGCAGTCAGGGTTTTGTGAAGGGCAATCCAATTGCCCCAGTTATAAATAGCAACAAGAGCTCAGACAACAATCCTAGTTTGAACATTAGAAGCAAACGTCTCCTCGCTGACTGTGCTGTGTGTTCACACACAAAAGCCAGCCATGGCAAAAATATTTTGTGAGATAACATACTTGTCACCTTTAGGCGGAAGTGTGAGAGATTTGAATCTCTCAAATGAGCCTGTGACAATAAAACAAACATAGGAATTATACCTGTTGCATACTCTAACCCAATTCTGTCACTCAAAAACTACATTAATATACATTTTTAAAAAATTATCTTCTTTGTAAGTGCCTCCAAATTACATATGATACCCAAAACACTAACTACAGAGGTGAAAAACTGGGAGAATCTTCACTCCAGAGCCAACAAAGAACAAAAAAAGGCACCGCTTCATAAAATTCACAAGGAAAAAAAGGTAGGTAAGTGCAAAATACTCCCTTTGACAGCAGCAACAGTGGAGCAGCAGCTGACCACATGGGAAGACGTGTTACTGCAAAAGCCATGGAGCTTTGCGTGGGGAGGTGCTACCCTGACACCAGGAATGATTTGAGAGGGTGTGTGTTTTGTCTTGCACCTTTGTTTAGCCTGGGATTTATAAAACAGGAGTAAGGAGGCAGTAGGAGGTAGGAGTGAGCAGCGTCACACTCCAATGCCCCTGGCACAAGCCAGGCACTTGAACAGTCTGGAGCCTGGAGAGATGGGAAATCCTGACAGCTTAACTGACCAGGGCACCATCAGTTCTTTTTTCATCCCTCCTTTTCCCTCCTGCAAGTCTTGAACTCCTTTAGCCAGAGTTAAACAAGGAACTGAGGGAAGCCAGGAGAAAACACACCTGCACTGTACAACGCACCTCAGTAATGCAACAGCGATACAGGATCTGAGGGGAGATAAGATGAAGACTCCAGGTGAGTGCTCCAAACACCTTTTTGGACACTGGCATGGACAAATTTCCTTCCAGAGCTCCACTTACAGCAGTTACTGGGACACCAAATGTAACTGTGAGCTCTTACACCATCTCTGCCACCACTGCACGCTATTCCGGAATGCACAAGCACAGAACAAGAGACTTAAAGCAGGGGCAGGGATTTGAGCACTCCCCATTCCCAGAACAGCAACAATCTCATTTGGAAGGAAAGCAGAAATACTTTCTCACAGCAGCGTCTGGGACACAGGGACTCTGACTTCAGTGAAAAAACCTCAAGATGTGTCCACTCTTCAAGCTCAAATTTACAAAATGAACCACTTCAGTGTGTTTCAAAACAAGATGTAGATTATACATATAATTAGAAGACAAAAAAAACCACCCTACTATCAACAACTAATTCAGCATATATATACAATTTTATAAATCTTAAAAAATTAAGAGATACTACCCACTGCACCTGAAGAGACCCCAATCTACGCAGCAGATGGACGACTCCACAGTCAGGCAATAGTTCTGAATTCCCATAGTGTTCCTCTGCGGCACATTAATTATCCAGCCCATTTCTTCAGCGAGCTCTCAAGAACCATGTGAAGCTGCCATCCTCTGCCTTCCTCTGCTCTCCTTAGATAGTTCAACAGCCTTCACCCGCACTGACAGCCTCTAAGCACTGAGCTCATGCCCTGTCACTTCAGTACAAGCCCCTGCTGGGCATGGCAGTAATTCACGAGGCACCAAGACAGTCCAACACAAACGAAGTCAGTTCTAAGAAGAGGGTTAAAAATCCTCCTTTTAAAATACTGTTTTTCTGACTATCTAAATAACAAAGTAGAAATGCGTGGAATGGAAAGATGCTCCTGCGTCCTTATTATAAGAGGCACATCCTCCTGCAAGGAGATACGGAAATGAACGTGGAAGTATTTGGGATCAGGGGACCACGTTTCTAAATTATCCTGACCCCTACTAAAGCTCCAGTTCCACTCAAAGTCCCTATCCCCCATTTGCACGTAAGAATGTTGGGGTTTTTGCTCCTAAGGTATAAAAGCTACATAAACTACACCTGCAAGACACCAAGGGCTAAGAAATTTTTGCCAAGCTCTGATGTGAAGGAGACAAAGAGTCCACCCTGCACACCCTAGAGAAAGGCCTCCTGGTGTTGTCCCAGCTATACTCATCTGGCCTGTGGAAGTGAAGAAAGGCACGGGAGTCTTTGACCTACAAAGTCAAGGGGGAACTAAACATCAGAAAAAAACCCCACAGAACAATGAGTTGAAAGAAAGCCACTGAAACTTCTGTGGCTGGCATAAATCTGTGACATGCATTCTCTGCTGATATGAAAGCTTAAAAAATGTTGAGCTTTATGTACAAAGAAGCAATTCAGCATGAAAATATAAACCCAGAAGACTTCACAGGAGAGCTGTTTATCCTCAGAGTCGAGAGCAGGCTGTGGTATTGAAAAATAAGAGGAAAATAAAAAGATGACTGTGAAGAAAATACCAATTGCTAATCGATAGGAAGCTTGCACCGGAATAATCAAAGAAACCAAACTGATTTTGTTTCTGGAATTGACTTAAATAGGTTTTCGATTCATGTAAGACTTTCTTAGCACCAATTGACTAGAAGGATGCTTACAATCATATCCTTGGTGCAAAAATAGTCTTATGTCTCTGAATCATAAACGTTAAATTCACTGTTTTGGTCACAACGCCAACAGGTTTGTCGTCTACTGAACTTGCCTTTTCTCCCTTATTCTGAAATACTCTCAGATACTATTTCTTTAAATACTTCTTTGCCATGTTCTCCTACCAAACACAGATACACAAGTCTGCAGGCTGCAGACATTCCCTCTCTAATTACCGCCTCCTCTAATTTTTAGTATTAGCTGCCAACTTACAAGAGCTTGTGGTTGGAAAATTTTGAGTAGCTGAACTGTCCCAGGCTGGCATGTCAGCCCACAGTCTGTGGGCAGGGCTCTCCTTTCTCATTTGATAAAGAATAGGGCATAGAAAGAACTGTACACAGGCAGCATCGTTTCCACAGCAAGGCCAGACATGCAGGAGACTGCAGTGTTACCACTGCAAACACAAGTTAGTGCCTTCTACAAAAAGGTCAAAGCACGAGCTCCAGACTTGTAGGTGACCTCAGAACTACTAAAATAGTGTAATTCACTGAACATAGTAGTCTAATTCACTGACCTACTGATGCCATTTTACCAAAGACGCTTGTCATTTTCTCTGTACCATTCCAAAACCAGTAACCTTCCTTCAGGCGCTTTGAGTCATTATCTGCTGTTGGGAGATTGGCAAGAGGCAGAATCATATTGTCCTGGAAAGTGAAAAATGAGATAACTCCTTCATTTACAGCGAGCAGCAGAGGCAGCCCAGCCCCACAGCAAGATGCAGGACTGAGATCACACCTGCATTTCTCTTCGTGGGCAGCCACTGTCGTGACTCAGATCACATCACGTTTTTCTGAAGATATGTCCCTCTGTCCTTGTGGCACAATTATTAAAAAACACCAAAAACACACGCAGAGGAACAACAGATTAGACCAGACGTGCATTTTGCCCAATACTCCATGTCTGTGTCCACTGGCCAATATTTCAGTAAAAAGCCTAAGAAACAGGGAATAAATAAAGCTACATGCTGCCCTCAACATCCATTTAGGTTCCAGCCTCCTGTACCTTAAGAGAATTCCATGCCTGTTCCTGAATACTCACAGTCTACAGAACAAGTCAATCTCTTTTTTTTTTTTATTATCTTTTGCCCACTACGGAACACATTCTCAAAAAAATGTAACTGGAACTGGCATGAAATCGCACTTACCTTTATTTATTTTAAACCTGGTGCACCATATTTGCATTTAATAGCTCCAAATCTTGTCAAACCACGTCATTCACTATGTTACACAGACTCATGAATCTCTTCTGCTTGCTCCACCTCAAACTGGAAAGTGAGTCTATTCAATCTTTCTGAGCTTGGAAATAGCTCCATGTTTTTGTTTCATCTTTATTACCACCAAGCATTCCTAAATCTTCTAAATCTGTGCCAAAGTCAGTTGAAGAGAATTAGATGTGTTACTGAAGATGGAGGCGTTCACACAGTGTCATAACATATTCCTGGGCTTCCTGCATTTATCTCCTAAGATGTCCACAGTCTTTTAACAACTGCTGGTCGATAAGTCCCAGAACAAACCACAGTAATTCCAAGATCTCTTGCCCAATTCGCAAGGCATAACTAAGTCCATCATCAGGTACACACTGTCAGATCAATCTTCCAAACAAACACTACCTTGTATCTATCAGGACTCAATTTGGCCTGCTATTTTCTTGCCCCATCAGTTACTGCTGAGAGATCCCTCTGACAATCCTCACAGTCAGCTTTTGATCTTACCACCTGGAAAAATGTGTCAGTGCTTTATTACTCATCCTCCTTTCCAGACAGTTCATGAGCACTTGGAACAGCAGAGATCCTAGCACACTTTCTCCAGAAGGCTCCAGGGGTAACATCCCTGTAATATCCAATTTAACTTTTTTCCATATACCGTGTATCTGATTTTTCCCATATAGTTTCTAATCTTTACATAGTCACTACCTAATCACTACAGGACCACACCAATTCAATTTTTCAAAAGTCTTTGAAAACACCAAGTGTTTGGTTGGCTTTGGGTGGGATATTTTCGGGTGGTTTTTTGTTTGCTCGGGGTTTTTCATTGAGAAAAAGAAATCCAGACATATTGCATCAGTTAAATCACCTTTACCAAATGCTTATCCAGTCATTCAAACAGCAAGAGCAGATTAACAGGGCAGGAATTCCTGCTGCCGAAGACAACTTGTCTCCTCTCTGTCATCACCTTCATTCCTGACAACAAACACTAATTCTGTTCTTTCTTTACAGGTTCTAAGAGGAGCCTAATACACAAATCAGGCTCGCCAGTAGTTCCCAGTTTCCCAAACTCTCCACGGGCCCTTCTTGAAAAGCCCAGCACGTTTAACTGCTTTTCATTCCTGCATTCTAAGGCCAATTTAAGCAATGATTATACACAACTGTGAGTAACTCAGCAACTTCAACACCGAGTTCCTCACAAAGTGAGAACTTTTCCTAGCAATTCTTTGTGCTGATTCGCTCCAAAACGTCAGCCTTCTGTCAGTCTTCCCCAGCCTGTCCCCTGGAAATGAAGGCTCCTCATGGGAACTGTTCTGCAGTGAATAGCAATGCAAATAACTTCCCTGCTACAGCTTTACCTTCCCTTAGCTCACATGTAATATTATGAATATCTATCAGCTCACTGGGGTCTCTGACAGGCTTTCTGCTTTTGACAGTTAGACAAAAAGCTTTATTATTTTTTTTTAATGTCTTTATAAAGTTGTTCCTCAACATTTTTTTTGGCCTACCTCATTATGGTTTATATTTAACTTGCCAAAGTTAATGCTCTTTCCCATTCTCCTCATTTGGATACAAGTCCTGCTTCAGAAAGATGACTTATTTCTAAGAGTCTTGTTTACTTTACTGTTTAAGTAAGTCCTTGTTCATTTTTGTGGCTTTCCTTCCATCTCTTATTTCCCCTGGTTTCTCACACTTAACCATCAAAACTGGACACGGTATTCTAGAAGTCTTGGATTGCAGAATTTTGTATTTTAATTTTAAGTCAGTGCTTCACACAAAATTCCTCAAGTTATTTGTGTACATATGAACCTGACATGGCATTTAAGCTATGTTATTTTGTTGAGGTTACATGAAAATTGCTCTGTGTCCGTTTCCAAGACAGAGTTTTTTCTCTCTTGAAGGTATGATTTGCATTTGTTCCTCACAGATGTCTTATTTCATATTGGATATATTTTGTTGGACTGTGGCCATTTAAATCAGGCAATCCAGATTGCTCTCTAGAAGTAACCGACCCTTTATTTAGTACTCTCCAACCCAGGATTTTTTCCCAGGTAGGGTATTTCTGGAGGCATCAAGCATTGCTAGAATGAGAACTGACTGAGGACCTTATAAACAAACAAACATTTAGTCTCTTCTTACCATCAACCACATTTTGAGATTTCTCAGGGCATTGCTCCTTAATTCTTCTAGCACTTGCTTACCCTTGGTGAAGTCTGACCTCACATTTTTTACAGTAAAGAAGCACTTACCAAAAAGAGTTACATCCTCTGAAAAACATTCATTCTATTTCAACTATTTCCATCATATTTTGCTTATTTATATTTAAAATTTCACTAAAAAGTCAGGAACCTCAAAATGGGAAAACATTTATTCATTTTATTTATGCTTGAAAATGGCCAAATCAACTTAATCCAAATAATAAAAACACCCAAAAACCCCACACATCTTACAGCAAAGACTAAGCCTAAAAAATGTCAGCTGCAGAGCTGATGGTTTCCTAATGACACAAGCAACTTAAAACAAAAACCAGAATAAAACAAATCATGCTGCTCAAATTTTTAAATGAACTGCCAAGCTAATCTGGCTCTAAGAGTCTCTAATATATTGAATTATGATACCTGGCTCAGTAATATTAACGTTGGATAGTTCTTTGGGTACAAAAGAAGTTGCAGAAGAGAAAGAATTATAAATGTACCATGGCATTTTTTGCAGAACTACTGGTCAGCCATCCTTACACCGGTACGAGGTAAAATAATGAAGTGTCCAACGCTGAATTCAATTCATAGAGAATTCAAAGATGTCACAGGAAAAATGTCAACATTAGTAAGTTTTAGGGTCCATGTTAGAGAAGCAACTGAACGTAAATACCCAGTGAGATGCTGTCTTTAGAATTATGAATGTGGTTTTTCAATGTATGAACAAGGCAACAACCACTTGCTTTGACTGGAGACAAGTTACTACCTCTTTGCATGGTGTTAGTTCCATGCAGTGAGATAGTGGGAGAAGGGGATTAAATAGAAATCTCTAAGTAGTTGCTGAGGGAGAGAATAAATAACACTTCAGATTCCAGATGGCAAAAAACCTTCTTAAAGTCAAAGTCTTTTTAAAATTAAAATAATATTTTCGCAATAATGAGTTTATCCCCTTCTACACTACTTAATATGTACACAAACACAGGTTTAAAAGTACTTACCTTCAGCTCTAGCATTTATTTATATTCTAACCAGAGTTCAAAAATTTGCAAGGAAGATAATACTGACAATTTTTTGTTTTCCTGATAATTGCTGATCGAGAACGTTAGTGCTTTGTTTTGTTTTTAAGACCTGCCTGCAGTATCTGCTGGCTACAAGGCAATGTCAGTTTTATTTTACTACTTTAAAGAGCTGATACCATGTTTGCCAGCAAAAACAAAGACAGAAAATACCACCAGTTTCAGGCTTGGCTTGAAGGCCACCTCCACATGTGCAAGTCATGGAAATTCCCTACTCAAAAGAAATAACACATATCTTTTGGAAAAATGCCAGTTATGTTAAAAAGTCCATAACCTCTTTTGTCAAAGAGATCATTGACCAGAGCATCTTTTTCACATGTATTAGAAGCTTGTGCAAAGGCCAAATAACCATTTGATCAAATTTTCCACTTGATGCACCAAACTCAAATCCTTGAGCCTTAACAGAATAATGTTCCTGCCAATCTATCTTCTGAACTGTCTTTCAGTAATTCTGCAAAACCCAGGCACCTGAGGGATGCTTTACCCTGTTCTCCCAAGAACAAAAAAAACCCCAACAAATCAATAACAGAACACCACACTTCACTATTCCAGATAATTTAAATGTCTCACTTTGTGACCAAAGCTTCCTCACTGTTGCATCACCAGGTAGCAGCAGTGAGCTTGACCACACATCTGCATCACACACCGACAACATGATTTGTTTTATTACTCAACACCCAGAGCTCTACTCTTTGAGCAAACTCCCAGTCAGACTGAAGTCAATTAAACCATTACCACTCCAGCTGCCCAGAATTTCACCACAGGTCTCCCCCTGAACCAACCGAGTGACTGAGTAACGACACTCTGGAAGACGAACTCTGCAGACGACCCACCTTGAAGGATGAGAAGTCATCAGGGGAAGTGGGGAAAAAAAAACAAACCACAGTATTTACTCACTTTGGGAAGATGACAGCCATGAGCGCTGAGGCATAGCCTGGCTTGCACACTCCCTCAGAGAAATTTGCATACTTCGATGCCAGTTCTGGAGGCCTGTGGAAAAACAAGTAGAGAATTAGGACTCTCCTGGCTACGAACTGGCTTTTGCAATCATCCAAGTTATTTTTCTCCTTATAGCTTTGCTGAAAAACAGCTGCAGGGAGTAACAGCAAACACAGCCAGTACTTATTTGTTGCACTGCAGCACCACAGGAGAACAACAAACAAAGGAGAGGGGTAAAGATACCTGAAATACCACCAAATCACTAGCTTTGCTGAAAGATTTTGACACCTAGCAAGGTAAAGTTAATGGAAGAAAACTATCTAGACTTCAACCTTTTAAAAGGAAAAAACCATAAATGGTACTTTGCTTTAGCTATTTTTCTAAGTTATGATCAAAGTTAAAATTACAGAAAAGTATTATTTAGAAAGCTACCTAGAAGATACCTTTCAAGCATTTGAAACAAAACTCCAAACAGTACTGACAGGCTATCATCAAGGGATGAGTGCTTTCAGTATTTGGAAGAGATGACATGGCTGCTGCTTTGTTGTGTCTCAGTTCAGCTTGACTAGTGATTTTTGGGCCAAATTTAGAATCCTGGGGGGTTTTTTTCATTCAGTTTTTGTACAGAAACAAGACTAGCAACTCAATGAAAGATATTTCAGTCCAGCACATACTTTTACCGTAGACCTACTGAGTGATCTGGAAAAAAACATTTTATTTGTGTCCCTGTTCACCACCTGCAGCATTTTTACATTCATCCATTTTGTGAAAACATGACAAGGGTTAATTCACTTGTCTTTTCCAAGTAACATTAGAGGCCTTAATGTCAGCCACAGTATGAGAATTGTTAATATTCCTTCAAAAAAAAAAAAAATCATTTACAGTTCCAAGCTTGACATTCAGTGGAAGCTGCAAGTGTTAACTACTGCAAAGACTCGATCAATAATACTGTATTTGCTACCCCATTCTGCTAGCAGTAGGCAAGTAATGAAAGGGGGTTTTTTCCTACAGGTCAACAGTAGGAGTCAAACGAAGATGACAGTACAGATGTGCAGAGTAGATCTACAAGAATAATTCTGAAGAGCCCACTGTTACCACAACCCTGTTCTTTTCCGGGCATCAACAATATCACTTATTGAGCATGGATTCGGAGGGCTTCAAAATTACATATTGGAATGACAGTAACTCCATGCTGAACTGGTAGCAACTATTTTTCTTGTACTGGTCCTGCATCACCTCCCAGGAGGTCAGTAGCCAGTTCCAACTGGATGAACAACAGATGGACAGTTAATTTTACAACTAGCTGCACACATTACAAAACCTCCTATAGTTCTTAAACTAGAGGAGAATTCTCTATATATACAGAACCCCTTCACTCCTTTATATATACATATACATACAGAACATATAGTTCTTAAAGAACAGGATCTGTTTCTGCTGAATAAAAATCTAAACCTTTAACATCTGGAAGAGAAAATAAACTGGCGAAAAGAAATAGTCACTGTAAGCATTTGATTTCTTAAGACCTTTTCAGACAAAAAGCACCAGAAAAAGCTCAAGAACATGGATCCAATTCTAATTCTGCCACAGATATGCTGCATAGTTACAATCCAAACATCTAATATTTTACTATCAAAATTCCTCATCTGTAGGATGACAGAATTTGGCCATTTATACTGTTGACTATTTACAACTGAGTTTAGATATCTCTAAATATATCCTATAGACATGGAGAGAGAGATATAGGTGTAACATTATCTAGCACAACCCAAATGTTTGGGTTTCATAGGTGATATTGTATCACATTTACATGATATTATAATACATTTCTTTAAATGAGAGACGAGAAAGCATCTGAGATGTGAGCACCTAGAACTCTGAATCCCAGAGACTTGTACTTGAACAATTTGTGTTCTGACTCCAGTCAGGATCTCTTCAGGAATAGGTACATCAAGGAAAGGCCTGTTGCTGACAAAACTGAGAGGTTTAGTGGTGATAAAACATATCCCCTTCTGACAGTCAAAAGGGACAGCAGGATCTATGGATCACAGCTTGTTGCAGCACTTCAGATATGAGGAAATGTGGGAAATCTTTACCAAGCAAACCTAAGTGTTGCTGGAATTTTATTGTTTAGGCAACATACAGAAACGCCCAACACCAAAATCTTCAAAAACAAGCAAAAAAGCGACCGGAATTTATCTGCAGCCACCACGGTAGTGAGTCATTGCTGGCAAACTTGTGTAACTATTTCAACAGCAGGCCTGTCTCAAATGACCCCAGTGGCCACACAAAGTACCTCGTGCCACAAACACAGGCATTTTTTCTCTTTTCTGATTTAATGGCGCTTTCATTATCAGATTAAAATGTCGCTCAGATGCCCGTCATGGTGTGTCTGCAAAAGAACAGCGGGCTGGACCCGCCCCGCACGTGAGCGCCCGCAACGCCAGCGGCCGCATACAGCTGGGGGAGCTGCCAGTGCAAACCCCACAAAGACACTCAGAGCTGCTGAAGCCCCAGGGCCGAGCTGTTAACGTTTCTTGGATGTGATGAAGTCCATGATCCAAAGTGCCAGAGGCAGAACAGTTCTCTAAGCCAACTGTAGCTGCCACCTCTTATCATTCGATGTTTGCTCATCTCCTCTCCTTGTAGCTGCATTTTGATTCAGCAGGCTACAGGAAACTAGAAAGGGGCACTCTACATTTTAAACCCATCTGGGGACACACTTTATTTGTTCAATTTCTTCAAAATACACACTGCACACTGTCATTGCCAGTGTGATCATAATGGTAAGTCCCCATTAGGTGCAACTCAGAGCAAATTTAGAGAAAGGCTGGATGCAGCTTTGCTGTTTACCACGTGAAGCTATCCAAGCTAACATCATTTTAGATACGTCCCCTTGCTTGGTGGGTATTTTTTCTGAAGATTCACAGATCTTGCAGAGATTAGTCTTCCATAAATGAGGATGCAAAACATCCTGCATGACGCATCTCGTAGAGAACGACACATCTTTCAAACAAATCCAACCTTGTAAAATCACACTGTGTTAAGTCCTGTAATAAAAGAAGTGTACAGAACTGAGAGTACAAATAAGCATCACCTTCGTATTTGATGATAATGTACCTACTCCTCTGCCACATCTATTGCTGCCTCTGATAATGTTTTCCCAAATGGGAAACGAAGAGTAACTGAAAGCACATTCTGCAAAGACCACCTGCAATGGTGCACGGCCTCAAAGGAGTTTATATTTGATTCTTGTTCTTGTGCTGCTTACGGCAGATGGGTCAAGAACTATGCACCAAAGCAAACAATATTATTTTCTTCAGAAGCCTGGTTCATCTCACTCGCCCCATTACTGCGCCTGGACTCCAAGGTGATCCCAAACACACAAGGCTTTCATGGTAAGCCAAGCAGGACTATCATGGCTGGTAAAACAGAAGGGTGCAAATCTCCCTCTACATCTTCCAGGTCCAGGCACATTATTCCAGGTCCTGATTCCCATGCTCATGCTGGGATGAGACAGTTACAGAGCTAATAGAGGCAGTAGAAAGAATGTAATCAGATGACACCATGGAGCCTTTAAATTTTGCTCAGATTTTGTAAAGGAAAAACCCAGTAAGATAAGAAATGTATCCAGAATAAATGAGAAAAACAAATCATAGTAACTGTAAACATCTGCAGTCTTTAAACAAGTGCCTGCATAAGGGTGAAGTTAAAGAGAAGTAATTGGCTTATTCCACTACAGAGAAAATACACTTTTGCTTTATTTGCTGACTTTTCTCCTATGAGACTAGCACACATCCCAAATTCTTAAGATTTTCTGTCCTTCTCTAAACTGTGATGTGGACATCAATCTTAACAAAATTTCTCAATTTGGATAAGTTAAAAATCCAGCTGCTTTCAGAGGATTTAGGAAAAGTAACAAGATTTTTCCTTCTGCTTGCATTTGGCGAATGTGTGTCTTCTTTTAATCTCAAATATGAAAACGTCACCATGGTTAATTCCTTCATCATGTCCTGATCAGGGACAGCATGTCATCCTCATAAGACTGGAATCTAAATCCATTTAAAGAAAGAAATTAGTAATACAACCCACTGTTTAGACTATTAAAAAAAAATGGCCGTAACTAAGCTCATGTAATTGAATATTACAAAATCTGCTTTAGGAGACAGATTTTGCTGCTTTGCCTTTCACATGGAGTTTAAATTGTGGATTGTAAAAACTGAAAAACTTCATCCACTTGAGATCATCTTGTTTGAGGACCGATGCCTCTTGCTGTTACTCTTGCAAACAAAATACATGCACTTAAATAAGGAAAAGGAATTCTTTAACAATGTGCTCACCAGGCTGATCCTTCACCTTGGGGTTTCTTTCTCTTTAGTTCAAAATAACCTGAGTCTTATGCCTACAAAGCAACTCTACAAAGTCTATGTCATGGTACCTGAAGAATGAACAGGAGATATGATGAGAATGTACAACAAAAGGCACATAAAACATGAGGTATTATGGAGCAATAATGAAATAATACTATCAAGTAATCTGGCAGATCACTAGATCAAAGCAGTGAATGCTGAGACCCCTTATCTTCACCATGTGAAATTCATATTATTTTAGGTAGGGCTCCCTGGGTCAGATGCATCCACCACATACATTCACAGCTCAGTGTTGGCCAAAAGACAATTCTGCAGACTTATGGAATAAAAATTTCAGTTTAGTTTCCCCCAGACAAGCCCAAGGTTACATATCAATCAGCACATGATAAGCAACAGTTAGGGGATTTGCTTCAAAATTGCAGGACAGCCCCAAAAAAAACACTGATGAAGACACAACCAGAGTGGCTGCTGGGTGCATTTGTTTCTATTTCGATTAATATCAAAGGGTTATAGATCTCTGAATAGGAATCGTTTTATACCTGACTTACAGCCTGATAAATAGACAGCTTCCAGTCCTTGATACTCTTTTTCATTATACTGTATAAGCTTGTAAAGCAACAAATCCCATTTGATGGGGAAAAACCCCGAAACAAAAGCCATAAACCAGCTCTCCTTTCCTCCTCAACTGGCAAGGACTTTTACTAAATAGACAGGTGAGAAAGTAAGTGTTCCATCAGCTCTCCCCTTCACTACAGACCGCCAGCCTCACAGGAAATATGACCAGGCATGAGACCACCCCTTCAGCAGCTTTGGTGATGCAGCTCCTCGGTTACTGCTGTTCAGCCTAAGGAAGAGAAATCATTTACAACAGCAGCAGCCTTCAGCTGTAGGGCAGCCAACCCCATACACCAGAAACAGCAAGGGGCTGAAAAAATGCACGTCTGACTTTATAAGTAGAGTCATGATCATCACGTCCCTCAGGTGGAACCTCCTTGAGTGGAAGACACCATAAAGAGAAGATGAGCTGATGAACCCTCCCCTTGGTACACGGCTGGAGTTCCACGTTCAACAGGACCAGAGTGTGGGTTAGGAAACTCTGAAACAGAAGTATAGAAGAAACTCCCAATTACAGCTCCTAGAAGTTTGCAAACTTGGGGGGGTTCAAGGAATTACACAGATTGAGCATTTGATATTTGCTATTTTTTTTTAGTTCCAGCTGAGGAAAAATTAAACAAACAAAAGAAAGGAATGAGTAGATGGAAAGAAGAGGAAAAGCAAAATGCTTACACTGAAGGAGACAGGAAATGCAACTATAACACTATAGCCAGCAAAATAGATGTAAATATTTTCAAATGTTACGCCAGTATGTAAGCAAATTCCCCAAGGAGGTTGTATGACCAAATACAAGGAAAGATGGTCCAAGTCCCTGTTGCTACAATGACACGACGAATGCTAAATACGCCCAGTTCTCCTCTCTACCAAGATTTGTGGCTCCTCGTGAAATTAATTTCTTAAGAGCAAAGATAATCAACACATACTTTCATTTATTTATTTGGACTACTCAAGAACAGCAGCTGAAGAAGATTAGATTATACTAAACCGGCCCAGGAAAACAAAGTTTTAAAGACATTGCATGACCCACCTCCACAGCCCTGAAGGAAGACTGAGGGAGTTCAGGGTGGGCAGGGGGGCAAGGACACCTGCAGAGCACTAACCCTGCAATGCCATTCACCCTCTGAAATGTCATCTTTGCACAAACACACCGAAAAGGCTTCCACCCACAAAAACATCACAAGGATCCTGCTTCCTCGACAAGTTCCATTCTTGGTCTTTGCAACAGTAGGAATTTAGACCACTAGGCAAAAGAAGATTAGTCTCAGCAGTGCTAAATATATAAACATCTTAAGAAATACAGCTATAAGTGATTTCTCAGTCAGAAAGGACTGTATCATTGTACCATCTCTTATAGTTCATGGGGACCAAGAACCCTGCCTGGAGCTTCTCAATTAATAGCTTTTTATCAACTCCTAAGAAAGTGCTGGGATCCTCATGGACAAAAGAACCAGGAGTTGTCAAGGCAGACAGTTTTTGCTTGTTTCTTCTAAATAAATAAACAAAAATGCTGAGTTTATAAAACCAGATTCAAAGGATGAAGATAAAAAAAATCCAGCAAAAGTCCATGGCACATTTTGTATGTGACCTCATGCTACATACTCCTCCAAGATTGAGTAATATCCTTGATCTCCCGATCTCCTTTGGGTTTTATAAACTTTCCCCTTTTTTAAAAAAATTCTGTTTCAGTTACATCTTACCTTTAAGACAAGTAGCACAGAGAAAAAGCAGAAATGTGTTCAAATAGACACAGATGAGGAACAAAGACATGAGGAGGAAAGTCCATTTGTGAGCTTGTTTTGTTGTGTTTTTAAAGAAACATGGAAAGGAAAAAACAACTGGCTAAAATACCAATAGTCAGACTAAACAAAAAGCATGAAATACAGAATTTTTATTTTCACAGAAGGCAGTTGTTTACCAAAGGAAAAAAAAAATTACAAAGACGACTGCCCCTTGAGTTTTTGATAATTTACTAATCTTTGGACAAAAAAATCGTAACTTAACGTTGAAGTAACCAGCTGACAATCAACAAAATTCCTCTAAGTATATAACTGAATTTTTACATATTCTAGTTTCCACGGGTCCAAAATCACATTTCCATCCTCAGTGTTAAGTATCAGCATTCTGGTTTTACAGATAGGACACAAGGATAACCCAATGGAGAATAACCACATTTTCTTGGAGATGGGATGTGTTAGGACTCAGTAGTCAATGAAAACTCTCTCAGCAGTCAGTTGGGATTCCTAGTTGAACTTCTTTCTGAAAAACGTTCTAAAGAATGTCTAAATAAACTCTTTCCCAAAGTCAGAAATTTTAGTGCCCCCTTACATTAGGACGTGTAATTCTCAACACTTGCAAAAACTAAATGCTGCAATTCTCTATTTAAATGCCTCTCAAAAACCACTGTTAGTGCAACGGCCATAAAAATGAGGCAATTAAAAGTGTGATAAGAAATAAAACACTCACCTATCACATCCATTTTTGGTCAAACGAAGGAATGCAGGAAGATAAATTGCAATGTCATAATTTTGTTGCTGTAACCCCTAAGTCTTCATCACTAACCCCCATCTGTTACATCTACAAACAGGCAGTGCTTCCTCTGGACAGGAAAAAAGGGTTTTTCTATTTGTAGTGTAATGAATTCAGCACTGCAGGTCCAGGAGAGACAAAAAAGTGACAAAGAGATGAGACTAAATAATTCAAGTCAATCTGAATCCAGGAATCCTCTGCTCAGACTAACAGGAATCAGTGCATCTGAAAACAAAGATACTCCCCCAAAGCCTAGAGCTGCAGGGGAAAAAAAGATCAACTGAGAATTCCTGGAGCACCACAGCTGAAATTACAATTTTATGTCTGTGGCTAATATGGTTCAGTAGATCTGAATGTCCAAATCCAGTGCTTAGCAGTTTTAAATGCCAAATGAGAAGATCAGTTACACTAAGGTTTTAATCACCAAACCTTCCTTCTGAAAAACGTAACTCATTTTATTGCAGAATGCACCGGGCTGTGCAACACTTCAACTCGGGGAGACTCACAGTGTTTAGCTGGGTGTGAGAGCACACCAGCACAGCGGAATATATGGAAAATATCAGCAGTGATTTATCAGTTACTATTTCCCATATCACTGGAGCATCAAGCAAAATCATCCTAAAGACAGCACAACACAGGCAAAAGGAAGCCCTTCTTTCGTATAACATGCAGATTTCTTTAGGTCAGTAGGTTAAAGATGCCAGATGTATAGATGGGATCAAGAGTTAAGAGGTCTAACAGCATCCCCAACTTGGGAATACCAAAGCTTCCTCCCTTTGGAACCTGGAGAGTGACACTGGAGCAAGGACTGCTTCAACAGTCCTGCATTTTTCTCCTTCCCTAAACAATGGGGAGTATTTTAAGACAAGCCATCGGAGCAGGTGAATCTTTGGTCTGGCCATCTTTATTTTTCCACAAAGGAAGTTCAAGCCTTTCTGTTGCAGCAGCAGACCTACGCACAGGCAACTGGCACACCAAACCTTAGGGGAATAAATCCCACTTGGAAAGATCAGCTACCTGAGAGAAGCGCAAATCTTCAACAAGAACAATTCACAACATCCCCCCTTTCCAGTTTCTTTGGTAACTTTGTAGAAGTAAGGGCAATAAAGGCTGTCCTTTAAACTTCTCTTTGGAAGGTCTGAACAGCCTGGGAAAAAACAACAACTTAACTCCCCTAAAACAAGGAAAAAGATTACTTGATATGACAAGGATGCTTTCCCTCCCCCACCCCTAGGCTGGACTGAAATTGAGAGGAAAAAACCACTGGTCAGTGAATAAATTGCTTTAGATGGTATGCAGAGGTGACCTCACGATTGGGGAATGTGGTTTAACAGTAGTTTTACAAAATGCTGTATATAGTCATGAGGCTTTGAGTTTCTCTCACTCTTCTTTCTGAAGCAGGAGTCCAAAAAAAGCTGTCTTCGCTGACCTACATTAGATACAGATGCCATGAATTCAAGCAGACAGCAATTAATCTAATAAGTACCACACTGAAGCCCTAAGAAGAGGAAGGCTACACATTGGGAGGAAAAATGTTTCCTCCAGAAACCTTGCTGTAAATACAGAACACAACTCTGACCTGGAGGAACCCTTGCACATACTGTGACTGAAAGCACCCTCACAAAACCAACAAAAATCCAAACTGCTCTAGGGAAAATAAAGAATAGCCAGAACCTTTAACAGTAAGAACAGCTGCAGAACCACTGAGATCAAAAAACCCTCCTGTTATCTCCATACATTGTTCTAGTGAATGCTATTCTGCTAAGATTACTGCCTTTTTATTTCTTTCTTCTTCACTTCAAAGAGCAGCTGCTTGTCTGAAAAGGCCATCGAGGCAACATCCAAAGTAGCACAGGTAACCACCATGAGTCAGGGAACTGAATAAAGTTTGGCTCAAAGAACTGTGAACAGCCCAGTTAATCAGACCTTCCTTCACCTTGTATCACCTTAACTTCACTGAACATCAGCCCTACATCAGAAGCAGGTTATTTGTGGCTTTCTGAGACACAGAGGGAGAGGGAGAGAGAGACAGTGTTTTTTCCAAGATGTTTGGTGAACAGGCTAAAGGAGAGCTCCAAGGATGAGCAATAAAATAGGTTTCCCTTCTCAACAGGATAAATCCTACCCTCTCCTCCTATATAGTTCATCAAAATAGCAACACTTCACAAAATCACCTGAGCCTAAGTTTCATGAGGATAAAATACAGCTTTGACTCCTCTACAGATCAGAGCCCCTGACTCACACAGTTCAATGACACAACCACCTTTGGGGATTTCTGCCTTCAATGATGTAAAAAAGGATTCACTAAAACAGGATGAAAAGGGGCAGGAGGAAAGCACCCAGCATGTGGCAGCTGTACAGGACACTGCTCAGAGTTTTTCAGGTCTTCAAGATTAATCCTCTTAAAGAGCCAAGGGGAAGATATTTCTAAGTAGGAATTAAAAGGTCTGAAATCAACCAGAAGTATCCAAACACATTCAATATGCAAATCAAAACCACTGTTTGTTGGCTTTTCAGTTTATCCTTCTTTAACAAGTTGGAACAGATTGCATGGCAGACTAGGCAGAAACAACACATACATGTTCTGCAAGTTTTCTGTCCCTCCCTTTGTGGTCCTGATTCTCATTTCTGAGAGCAGGACTAGGGTTGCAGCTACTGTCAGGAGTAGCATTTCTGCCTGTTTTCATTTCTGCTGTGAACTGAGAAAGAATCACATGAGCTTCAGTATAATGTTAGAAGAAAAAGTATTTCATTAAAGCTAATTTAATTGCTTGGTTTTCTCAAAAGCAATCGGAGAAAACCTCATCTCAGCCTCATAATCCAATTCAAACATCCATAACCTCAAAAACATCTTACGGCAACAGCTGCTACACGATTGCTTCCCCTATATGGCACAGCAGACGTAGCTGTAATTAACATTCCCGCTGCAAAGCAGCCTTCATCATGTTCATTGCAATGGGCATAACACACCACCACCTCTCCCACCAGTCCTTGTCAGGTCTGGGGTCCTTCAGAATGATTTTTCAGTGCAGACTTCCCAAGGATGCTATCAGCAACATCATGCTTCCTGAAGGAAAAAGCATATTCTAAATGTATCAACCTAATCAAAACTTACCTTGTCCTTCAGTCCTAGAACGGTTCTAAACAGTAGGATAGAGAGGTCTTTACTCATCAAGACTTACTGTCAGGTTTACAGTCTTAAAACTGGGAACAGAACAAGTAAAATAAAATACCCCTCTGGATTATATTCGACAGGGTTCCTTTGGTCTCTCCCACCTTGAGTTCCTCTAGCCCATTATCTCTGCAGGAAGTTAAGGATCATGGTGTCCCAGCCTGGCAGATCACACTCCTCTCTTCCACTAGACAGTTCTTCTCAAGCACAGCAGTAAGGTTTCTTGCATTCTTGCAGCATAAATGAAACATTGTTTTCTTACCTAACAGATGCTGATCACAGCTGCTCAAAGTGTCTTGGTTTTACTGTCCTTCCTCAGCACACAAGAAGCCTCTATGTGTTTGCTCCACTAAACTCTTCCCTGCCTCGATGGCCTCCTACATATTCTTAAAATGCCTGTATGGAGCTCCTGGCACAGGCTGACAGCAAAGCTCCGCTGTCTCTGGTCTCATCACAGCAATGCTGAAGACAAAGACGGAGGCAGACGGAGTAGAGTAAGTTGTCTCTTCCCATATAACGATTTACAAAACCTCCTCAAGGCCAGCTTATAAATCAGGGGCTGACATAAGCCGACACACGACCTGTGTCTGGATATCATAGCAAGTGTGTCCCTCAGAGTACGTGACATGCTTCACGGGCAGGCCTGACAAACAGTATAATGTTGGTTTGCTGGAATACCCTTGATTTCCATTCAACCATCAGATGAGGTTTCCCTAAAACATTTCCAAGAGAAAACAAAAAGGAGTAGATTTTCTCTTTGAAAGTGGAACGTTGCTGGCCAGGCAGGTACAGAAGAGCTGATGCTTGGAGGTCACGCTCACACCTTCAGGATTTTCAACAGAGGCAGCTCTTGCATCAGTTTAACAACTTGCTCACAACTGCTTTGGTTCAAGACAGGCAGCAACAAATCACCTGTTTCCACAATGTGTGCTGGTGCTTTGTTCATGATGAAGGAACAATATCAAGAATAAAATTATGAACGCCAGTGTTTTAATATAAATCCACATCAAAACCCGCAGTCCCTCAGAACATCTAGCAGCACTTCTAACTCTTTAACTGAAGTTTTGGGAACGATCAACGCTTAGATAGCCCAATCCATTCAATTTTCAGAAGTTATTCACGGAGCAAGAGTTGGAAGATATTCAGTAACTAGAAGCATAACAAGCTCACCAGTGCAGAAGCTGGCCAAAACTGAAGTAATTTATCTCTGAGTTTTAGAACAGGTATCTGAAAGAAGAACGTGAAGTGTGGCTTTTTATGTGCTCTTCTCCCAAGAGCATAAAGGAACAGGAGGACCCCCACGCCATTTATGAGCTATTAGATATTCCCTGAGTTGCGTTTTGCTACTAAAGGAAATTCAGCCTTTTATAAATGCAACAACTGTAAAAATTTTTTGCTCAAACAAGGGTAGACACTTGTAAAGTTAATTAGTTGTAACCATATCCACCCCAGCAAACAAATAACCATTTGTTAGTTTAGGTCAATGCTACTACGGCGAAGAACTGTAAGCAAAGCAAGCATTCCACCTTACAGGTACAGGGAAAAAAAGAACTGAGACTTCCCAGTTTTTATACAAGTAGTTTGCCTAGTTAGAAGAACACAAAATATACGAACCCAAACCTAAGAGGAACTTACCAAGAAAGAAATCAATCTCACACATGACAGGCACCTTCACAGACATTCACATGAAGAACAAGCCCATCTAAAAAAAAGTGCTAATTTTTTAACACGCACACTAATTGGAACTATATGTATTAATTTTTTTTTCCTGTGGAAACTCATATTGGTCAACATGTTGTTGTCCTCAGAATCAAAAATGGGTTGAAAAGCTTGTGAGTCATTCCCTTTTGCTTTTAAAATACTTGTACATCAACTTTCTGCCAAGGATATGGAGAAACCCCTACTGTTTGAAGATTTATTAATAATCTCTAGTAGTCCAAAAAGTCCTCTACTGCTTCTTTAGAAATTCTTCCAAGAATGTAGTCCAGACATACCAGCTCTAAAGTACATAAACTTAGGTGTCTACTGCTTGAAATTTTGTTGTTCATACTAAGGAGATGATTTTTTTTCCCCCCTCATCCCAACAGAACAGAACCCTGTGCATCTACTGCACACTTCTACCTTTTCTATAAATACATTATCACTGTCTCCCCTTAGACTCTCAATAAAACTATTTTTCCATGAATATTTCTTCCTTATGAAACTGAACTTTCGGGTCTTACAGTATAAAACTGCTCTAAACAATGCCCAGCCATTCATATTTCTTGCTTTACATGCTTTTCCCACATGGTTTGGTCCATAATTACTTCCAGCTCCAGGAAACTGGCCCTTTTAAAGGCACCAAACAAATTTTTTACTTTTTTTTTTTTTTGCACTTAACGAAGTCTAGGCTGCCAGTGATTTTGAGTTCTACAGTCTTTATCTTCTTCATCAACCGAGACTGTGTCTAACACAGGAATCCCAAAGTTACATAGCAAAGACTCACATGAGAAATCCTTACGAGAATACCAAAGGCACCAAAATTGAAACAAACTGAACTGAACTAAGAAGAGCAAAACAAAAACAGGGATGGCAGTTAGACCTCACCCAAATGTGGGAGGTTTGATGGATGAGCGACGAACAGCCAGGCAACTGAACTGCTACGAACAGCTACAGTTCGTTTTCTTAAATATTTCAAGTGCTCAAACAGTTAGTACAGAACGGAAGAGATCAGGTAGAAGGAAATAAAGTCTGAAATGAAAGAGAAATAAACAAGCAATTGCCAGAAAAATACCAATGTAATAAAGCATGCTAGGCCTTGAAATAATCTTGCAGGAAAAGCATCAGGACATCCTCGGTTGTGCTGGTCAGAATCCTTCCATTTACCCTGGGAGAGACACTCTTACCCTGCCTAGGCAGGAAGGGACATCACTGGAACTTCTCGCTTCTTTTCTTTTTTCCTCCCTTCAGGATTGCAGGAACACAAGAAGACAAATGGGAAGAAAAAACCAGGGCAGAAAGAAATCCCACAGCAGCAGGCACTGGGAAAGTCCAGCATTCCAACACGTTTATTGCTTATTTTTACAGCGTTTAATGGCGAAGTACCACACATAGACACAAACAATTTCAAAGCAACCTCCCAGTCTAGAAAGAAAATGAGGGGAAGGGGCTCTGTTTCAGTTCTTCATTATTGAAGCCCTGAAGTAAAGAAATTTCAACAAACATAAGTAACCCAATCTGTGTGTTTCCCCAGCCCAAGTTCCCTTCGTTTTTATGGTCTTTTCAAAGTCTAGATCGAGTTTCGTTTGAGTTTGTAGGGTGAAGGCTGTTATTTCTGGCTTTTCTCCCCCCACCCTCCAAAGACTCCATTTCTTTGTCTTTTCTTTTTAAAACAAAGTTGAAATCATCACGATTATTCAAAAAATCTTTGTTGCCCCTTCCAAATCTCTATAATAATGACAAAACATGTAAATACACAGAATCACAAAATGTCTTGCAAAACACAGAGTCCGCTGGAAAAAATATTCCTAATTAGGTACTAATTAGGAATTAGTACTTAATTTTTCCCAAAGTACTAAAAATTCCCGAAGTACACAATATAAAATATACACCATATAGTTAATACAGTGTACTTATATAATATGTTAGTACCACATTATTGTGGTCAACTATATTGATCTCACAGCCATTTTTCTAACTGAGAGGAGCAGCAATTTTTTTTTTTGCCTGTTTCTACCTCAAAAAACCCCCCAAAACTCCTCTCAAGTTAAAACATTGTAATATCCACTGTCTTTTTGTTTAAGTGCAGAATGATTCCAGGGAGCTAAAGTGTATCTTCCAACGTTTGTGAAACTTTATGAAGGAGTGGTTCTTTGCCAGTCAAAGTCAAACCCTGGGAAGCTTCTTCCATTATTCATCAGCTGAGATCTTGACCTCCAAAGTTTTGAGGTGACTGTGGCAGCAGGTGAAAACATCTACCAAGCTCCCAAGGGGAGCTTTCTTCCGGCTGTTGTTTAGAAGCACCAAATTGCCAATCTAACTGCTAAAATACCTTTGAAAGCAGTTTCTGAAGGATGAGTTTGAAACAAGGACAGAAGCAGCAGTCACCAGCTTCCATTTAACCAAGCAAATGGCTCACCAGCAGAATAAGAAGGAAAGCTGGCACAGAGACATGAGGGCAACGACACAAGGGAAGAGCCCTCAAGTCACCCGGGTTTTTACAAAGAAGGAGCTTTTGATACGCTCAGGACAAGTGAATCTACACTTGTAATCTGCCAAGGCAAACTCAAAGCAATCCTTAAGGTCACTAAACCAAGCATTCACAGAGCACTGAGTGACAGAACAAAGCACAACCATGCAACCTTCAGCTTGGCCCACTTAATAAGCATTAAATACAGCCTATAATTAACTACACGTTCATATGCTGATCCTCCTTCGGAAATCTCATTTAATTCAAAGCAAACATAGATTCTGCTCAGGGAATGATTCAGAATTCGTAGTGAATGAGGTTCTTGTTTCTAAGACCTGGCCAGCCTCAAAGAACTACTACAATATAAATATTTGATAATAACAAAAGCATGCAACTTGTTGCCAAGCACAGATGTTAGCAAGTGACTGCAAATCTTGGCATTTGGTGGCACCTAGTAATCCACTGGCTGAGTCACTAACGTGATTGATGGCCTTAAGTTGTTCAGGAACTACTGGCCCCTCTGAGAACTAAGACCTGCAAATTGTATCATATTTTTTGTGTAAGTGCTTTTCTCTACACAACCAGTAAACGTCTGATCTAATTCTTATAGGTTTAAACAAGGTATGTGGCTCTGCTGCTTGGGAAACCTCTTTACCTGGGAGGAACTGATGCAACTGGCCTTTCTGTACTTTGTGCATACTTGGTTTTGACACTCTAATTTTGGTAGTGATGGTATGGTTGGGACAAGTGTAACTAAAAGATAAACTCCTCTTGCAACAGATCTTCTTCACTCATCTGGGCCCGAGGAGCCTTATGTCTTGTTTTGACTACGGGAACAACTAATTCATGAACTTCGTTGCCCACAGAAGTCCTCAGCCTTCCGTTCATCCCCTGTGTCACTGACAATCCCCACCTGATCATCCTGCCCTTTAGAAGCCAAAAGACTTTCTAAAGAAGAGCACAGGCACCAGAAAGGAAGCATATTCCATCTCAGTGTTCTCCTTTTCAAAAAGGCTGTTCAGAAACAGGCATTTCCATGAGGCACCCGTACAGTACGTTTAAAACCGGCCAACCCCTTTCCAGGTGAGATTCCTGTCCGTAACAGCCTCCCTAACGCTACAGCAAGGCACCCAGCAGACATACAGCTCCCGCAGAAATCACTTCCCGAGCGCTTCTGGCAGATTTTCCTTCCCAAAGGGAACAAATCTGGTTCCACCACCATTTCCAGGAACTCAAGGAGAACCAGCGAACAGAACCATCACATTCCTGTAACTACAGCAGACCGCACTTCATCTGAAGAACACGTCCCGGGCATCCGCAGGGCAGAGAACACTAAAGCAGCAATGCACGAAAAAAACTAAAGCTGCAAAGGCAAAAGGACACATAACTACTTAATTATATCAAACGCTTTCCTTTGTGTGCCGTTTAAAATGCAAGTCAGAGCACTTAAGTTTTAACGCAGATCTACCTTTGTAGAAAATGTTAAGTCTTCCAGGTCATTAGTTACAACATCACCAACTAACACAGCCAGCAACAGATTTTGAGCAAATGAAAGATTAGGGGAAAAAAAAAAAAAATCTGAAGAAAACTTAATTGTTGCCCTCAGTGCTCCGAGTCACATAAGATTCTCACATGTTGTCAATTAAGTGAACCCTATAAAGTTATGATCTATGGCAAAATTCCACCAGAACGATTATATCAGAACAACAGATGTAATTAAATTATTTCTACCAACAAAGTCATCAGTGCAGAACATATTACCCCTTTCAACTCTAAGCAACTTCTTTAAGAGCAGAAAGTGCTTCTATGATGGTACCATCTTGACTGAGTAACAGGAATTATTTTTTTACCACTAAGTTCCACTGAATTCAGTCTGAACTTAGAAAACATATCTGGTACCCTGACCACACAAGCTGACCTTGTGCAATGGTAGCAAAAGTCCCCTGTCACTCATTTCTCTTTAAAAATTGATCTGGTGTGTTTTATGGTACTTTCAGCTATTTTCTACCTTCCTTGGTATCAACAACAAAAAAAAAAAATCACAGAATAATTCAGGTTGAAAGTGAACTCTGTAGGTCATCAGATCTATTCTGAAAGCAGGGCCAGCTTTAATTACACAGGAGAAACAAACTAAGAACAACCAAAAGAAAAACAAACAAACAAGCAAGCCAACCAAAACCCAACAAAGGACTACTGCAGTTGAAAAAAGTGATTTCATCTACGCACAGTACTTGCTTCCTTTGTTCTTTAACTTGCTTCATAATATTTATTTTAATCATGCTGATTTTTTACAAGTCCTTCTGGAAGCTAACTTTAGGGCTTTGAAAAGGAAGCTTGCACATTTAGGGTGCTATATAAATACATATTTTTAAGCAGTCAACAGAACAGTTCTTTAATCAAAAATACTGGAGAGTTTTTATCACGGGGAGGTTTTAAGAAAACAAATCAGAGCTCTGGAAGCCCTCTAGCAGGTAAAAACTTCACCTGGCCTCATACTGTAAGTATAAGAAGGAGCAGGCCATGTCTTGGAGAGCTGTAATTAAATGGGTAAGTCAGCAAAGGATGTAACAGAGGCTCCAGGGGAAGGAAGACTCAGTGGGACTTGCTAAAACCAACAAAGAAAAGGGCAGTGCATGAAGGAGGAGCACGAAGAGTGAGACTGAAGCAGTGGTTTGGACACAGCACAGGTGGATACACCAATAGTGTGTGGACAGTGAATGGGTACATTCAGTAAACTGGACATTAAAAATACACAAAACAGCCTGGAAAAAGACAATCAGACTACTTAAAAACTTTAAAAACATTTTTCACTTACCAACACCAAGACATCCACTCAAAGGTTATTTACCCACTCCACAATTTTGGATTAATCTCTTTGCTTTGACTGCTACATGTATAAACTTAAGATAAAGTATCATCTCACCCCACAGTGTTGTACAGGTACATACACCACGAGTGTCTCTAAATCACAAGGATGGCCCAACACAGAAGATTCAATAAAGAAAACTGGTGACTCTGCAACCGGCCTGGGTTCCAGACAGCATGCCAAAAAAGCTGCATAAAACACTACATTAAATGAGAGTAGAAAGAAACTACTCATGCAGTCAACGCCATCCTTCCTGCCCACTGAGTGAGATACAGGGCTTTTAGGGGGAAATAAATAAATAAGTAATCAATATTCCTTCCTTCTCATCCGTGTTCTGCTACCTTTTTGCCATATGTTACTATAACTGAGCTTATGTATCCAGCTGCCTCTGTAAAAGAAGCTCCTACCTAGAGACTTTCTCATCTGCAAGCAGCAATTCCTGACACACTTACGAGGTTTTTATTCCATTATGGAAGCTCCCAAGCTGTTCAGCAAGACTAAATTCAAAATGTTACACCCTGTAAGTACAGCGAAATTTTCCAAACGTTAGGAATGGGGTTTCTATTAACACGACCCATTGTGCAGGGCACGCATTCTCGAGTCATCCAAAGCCACTAGACTGCTTCTGCGCCTTCTGAAGTGGCAGGAGGTTTTTAGTAGCCTTTTCGCTCCCAACACCAAAATTACCCGCAAGGCTGCTGACCCCAGAAACAGGGTCGCTACTGACCCCTAGTGTTAACAAGGTCAGTCCCAACTTGAGTTCCGGCAAAAAGCATCTCGAGTATCATCATCATCCTTCAGCACCGTGCTGTTCTTCTGACACAGCAAATGGCCCCGGCCCTGTGTCGAGGTTCTTTGCACTCCAGTTCACAAGCAAAAATAGTAGTATCCACTTTTAAAGAAACAAGTGGGAAGGAAATACAAGCTTCTAAGCATTCCAGCAAATTGCAGATTCACATTCCTTCTGCCTTCTGATGTTTAACACATTTTTCGTTTAGAAGATTAACAGTAGGATACCTAGAGCAGACTGACAGTCATGGCTTCAGGTGGGTATTTATAGCCTCTTGATCACTTATTAAGGAATTAATGACGGTGATCCACAATCCAAGCTGGCCGGCAAAGCCCAGTGCGAGGAAAGGAGTCATAACTGCCAGCTTGCTGCAGGATTTGGCTGTCCAAGGTAGAAGTGTAGAGTCCAGTGAGCCAGCTGCCCAGGTGACATAAAAGTTGCTTACAACAAAAAGCTGTAACTACAGAAATGAAGAAGAGCCCTACTGTTGTACTTACAATTTTGAGTCCAGGTTCAGGAGAAAGCCCAGTTTGTCATATTCTGGAAAACAAGAGCAAGGGACATATTATCAAAAACACTGCAAGTGTCTCCTCTGCAAAAGGCATCAAAACCAAAAAGTTGCAAGTCCTCATCGAAGGGCAATAATTATTTCTAAGTGAAAATAACTATATCATAATTTCTAGTCACTAGCAGCTTTTAATACAGATTATTGTTACTTCAAGGTATTCCCAAATTAACATTTCTGAAACTCCAGGAAATACTAAAGCAAGAGAACACATGGGTAATCATTAATTTAGAAATCACGAGAATTAATCAAGCTATGTGTAGTCATAAAAACAAAGCATTATTGAAAACACTCATGCAGTGATATATGAAGCTCTTCTGCTTGCTGCACAAATAATTTTGCCACTAATATGTATGACAAACATTCCTCCTAAGTTCTGACATGGCAGAGCTTTCAAATTTTTCTTCATTCCTTGTCTATTCCAATGCACAACCTCATAATTAAGCAGCTCTTCTTCAGGAGTAAGTGACTCACGGTGGCAAAAATGCCTCAAGTTCAGATGATGTCATTCAATAGGAAACTGCAAAGTGAGTTTATGCTACAAACAGAGGACAGCTACAGAAACAAAGTTATCACTCACAACATCCTTAACTATATAACGTAAGCTTTGCATTCAGCATCTCTGAATATACTGTGATCTTGTAAATCAAACACTTGATACAAAAAATAAAGATACTAGACTTCACGTGAGATATACAAGAAAAAGTAAAAGGTGTAGTGTCCTTCTTGCACTGGGTTAAGCTCAGGGGCCTTCTCACACTGAGAACCTCTGAGTCTCACTACACACAATAAAAAAATAATACGAACTGAGAAGCAAAAGATGATCCAATCAGGGTGTATTAAAAGAAGCAACATGAAAAAAAATTCTCTTAAGCTTTTAGAGCTCATTGGAAATACAGAAGATTGCTTTCCTCACGAGACACCCTCCCCCCCTCCGCCCAGCATTTCTGCTGCAGTAGTTTCACCTGAGAAGATCACAAGCTTTTCACACCATCACTTACCGGCAGCGCAGCAAAAGTCTAAACCAAAGCACCTAAGACAAAACGACTGCACCAGATAGGCCAGTGTAAAACTGTGCCATTGGTTTCGGTCCCATTAAGATTTAATTCCTGAGGGAAGTGTTCTGTTTGACATAACTCAGGTAACAGAAGCTGCAGAACACGCGCGCGCTTGATATTGGCACGTACTGTCTGTTCTCTGCCAGCACCCCCGTGCCACCCACCATCCCCGCTGTACTTGACGTTAGAAATGCACCTGTGCTTCTCTCCTCCACCTTCCACACGCTGACAGTCCTGTTTCCCTCATGTGCTGCTTCTGTCGTAACTGCCTCCCACTTTATTCCTCCCACAAGAAATTACGTCTTGCCCAACCTTATCTCCTCCACGTGTAGGATTGTGCATAGGAAGGTATCCGTTCCAGAAAAAGAAACGTGCCTTCAATTTTTATTAACCCTCTTGATTCCCAAAAACAACATCCATACTGAGCCAACAGCAAAAAGGATTTTTGTTTTCTTTGTATCGTTATTATTTTAGAAACATCTACAGCCACTGACCCACCTGTCATCAGTCTTACCCCATTCAAGCCAACATTCCCTTCTTTCCAACAGGAAATACAAAAAGAGGAAATGCAGTAAGAGATTATATCACCTCATAACTACAACAACATCCTGGACTTTCTACTAACTCAGCACTTCATGAGCTTTGCAACCAAAGCACCAGAACACACATAGATGCTAAACTCTAAGCACCAAGGATGACAGACTCCACTGGAATGTTTCACAAGATTTACATTTTGTTTCTCACATGAGTTTTACCTTCCCTAGGTTTAAAGTTTTGATGTTCCCTGATTGTTACTGACAGAGGTGTAAAGTAATCTTATCAATTTTTATGTCAACTACCTTGCAAGGGGTACTTTCCAAGAAACGCACGAACTACAACAAAACAACATAACACATCCAGTTTCAAGCCAGAAGGACAGGTGTGTTCCTGATTTTCAGCAGGGCGTAAATTATCCTTTCAGGCTGTAACATCGAACCAGAAGTAACTATGCTCCTTCCTCTTACTAGTTGGTGAGATGTGCAAGCTACTGCAGGCAGAGAAATGCTGCCCTCACCACGGGCCATCTCACACCCACTGGCACTTCTGGAAGTCAGCATTACTATTACCCTGGAAATGAATCTCTATCACATGCTGCTCCCCCAGGAGAGACCCTAGGACCCTCTATAATTACAGATTCAAAGTTACCTTCCTCTTTAGCAAAAATCAGTCTTGTTACAGACCTCCAACGTCATTTAGTTGTATCACTACGAATACAGGGGCCAAAAGTCAGCTCACATTCCAGCTGTAACCAGCCTGGATTCACAAAAGACAGATAAAGCCCCAAATATCTGGAGAAAGCCAAACACACATAGGCCAGCTGCAGGCAATGGCAATCCTTGTCTGGAGTTATGTATTTAAATTAAAACAAGACGAAACACAGACCCACTAAACTGAAGTATGACTGAATCTAAAACACAGTTTGGTCAGAGTGTGATGATGACTGGAGAGGGATAGAGCACATAATTCATGGCTTAAAAAAGGGACAGTCCCACTCCTGCCCTTTCTTCCCTTGAAAACAGAGGTGGCAAAAGCCTGCCTTGGCACTCATGTCACCTCTCTGCTCCCTAACCTACAGGTTGCTTTCTCCTCCCACCACCTTAGTTTAAAGCCTTACTCACCAAGTTAATCACTTGATACACAGAAACATTTCCCCTCTTTTTCACGCAGCGGGATGAAGAAGAGCCGGAATATCAGAGAAAACAGCACAAAACAGTTAGAGAGGACAAGATAAAAATACTCCAGCATCTCCACCGAAAACCAGCTTGGGCCAGCTGCCCGTGTTAACTGTGGTTTGATGCTGGCCTCCACCAACATCATCATAATGACACTCCCCCGTGGCCCCACCATTAGGGGGTCTCTGCACTGAAGGACAATGCAGAGCCACCAACAGCTACAGCTCTGGAGAACTCCCTTCAGGTCTAACCGTGTTGGTAGGTGCGATCCAGCCAAGGCCGTGTCTGACCCACCGATTTCCAGACGAGGCACCGACACGTGGCTGTGCGGCACGGGATATATTTTTAATGCAAAAAAGGAGTAAAGGTAATAAAGCACTTAGTTTGCACCCACTGGAAGAACATCGTGGAACAATCTGATCGAGGTTTTATGTTATCAGCCCACAAAAGGCTGAAAGGCCCATGAGAAGTAAAAGCAACATTATTAAAAGAGCACAAGGCAAGCTAAGGACCACGCTCACCTGTGCTAGGAAGCTACAGATCTCATCTGACAGTGTGGAACAGGAGTGTACAGAAGCACAGAAATGAGTGGACATGGCAAATGAAGCTTCGTCATGCCTCTTAAGAACAAGAGGTCATCTGAGGTCAGCATTTCTACATTTCCAGGGAGCTCAGAATTGAATAAGAACCTAACAACTGACAACGACTTCATAATAAAGCACGTAATTGGGATTATATGAGCAGAAGAACAGCCAAGCATAGCAATTTCTACAAATGATGCAAATCCTGTGCCCAATTCAATGTTGGCATTAGCATGGGAATTTCTCCTAAGTATCCAACAGAAATCCAACTACCAGGTCACAAGTGAGAAATTCATTCTCTGATGTCTGTAAACTCCATGCAGACCACCTAGGAAGCCACAAAGCACCGTGTACAGTATCTATCAAGTTTCCAAATTGCCTTTTGCATCTGTAGCCAATATAGCTACATAGAAGCAAAATGGACAAAATTTTCCCCTTATGCTACTAATATGAAATCAACAATCCAGAAATTCACTTGGCTCACTGGTTTTATCCTTTCAAACTACCCATAACCAATTTCACTGATGACTTGATACTATTCCTTTTAGCAGGCAGCTACTTAGAACAGTACAAATAACTCTGTCCACAGAAATAGAAAACTAATTATATTTTTTAAAGACAGGCTATATGCAGTTCTAGTTCTGTGTTTAACTAGTAACTGCAAGTACAGGAGGGAAGGCAGAAGGCTCAATTTTAGCAATTTTATTCAAACTGTTTGTGTTTGTCAAAGAAATCAGTATGATCTTCAAGAGACAGAAGTCCTACCAAGAAAAGCTCAGACCACCCTGACACACTTCATCCTGTCCAGTGCAGTTTGGTCTCTGCAGAACTGAGGCTCCAGCTGGACTAAGCCTCGGTCACTCTCCACATCCGTGGCAAAGGTCACAGGTAAAATTATTTACTCTGCAATGAAAAAAGGTCAAACGCATCCCATTCACCTTGGGTCTAAGAAAACACATATGGACAGTTATAAAAGTTCAGCTGATGCAAAGCAGTTCTCCTAGAACTCAGGAGACAAGAAAGAATTAATGAAAAAAAGTCATGTTAAGTGGATCAACTGAAAAGGACAAAAGAAACCTTTTATTCCAGGGTTAAAAAAATACCACTCAGTATTACTGAGGAACAATCACAGTACTGGATAAACAAAGACTTAATGTTGCACCCTTTCCTTAGGATTTTCACTTTAACCTCTTCAGTGATGGAATTTACTGATGGAAGCATTATCTTCTGAGGCTATTTAAATAACTGGGGAATAAAAAAAAAAAAAGATTGCAAAGCCAAGTTCATAAGCAGCAAAGCTGAGGCCACCTGGACTCCTCAGCACAGTCCTGCACAGACTGTATGCATGTCTGTGCTCCAGGTTCCTCCTCATCCCCATTTACTCTTTTGCATACACACTTAACCTTTCTCCCCAGGTTGGTCAAGTGACATCAAGGAGAACACCAAGAAAACGGGCAAGACAAAGCCCAGTCCTTGGTGCCTTTCCCTAAAATACACTAAAGCAGCAGAACTGACACCTGTAAAGCTCAGTGCTTGGCCCCTGCTGCCCAGCACTAGAAGTGTACCTCACCAATCTATGTCCGTGTAGAACCATCTCCACATTTGACATTTCCACCATGTGTGGAAAAAAATTAATTCTTCAAAAACTTTAATGCAGCTTCACTTAGGCTTCCCTCTTTTTTTTTTTTCCTGGGGGGCAAAAGGGTGTGCTAAACTACTCTTTCAGCAAAACTTGAAACTTCACATCTATTCTCTATATTCATAGACTGTGCAAACTGTCTACGGACGTCAATCCTGCTGCACCAAGCTCAATATTCATTTTCCAAGTACTGCACCTGCTGAAAACAGCCATATTTAGTGGAAATCGATACAACAAGCACCGTCAGCACCACGGAAGTACAAACCTGTGAGTTCAAAGCGGGGTAGGAAGAAATGTGTCTTCAGTCACAAAGCCCTGCATGCCCTGGTGACACCTAAAATCATGAGGATACTAAATGTTTCTGATTTAGCAGCAAAAGGAAGTAATTTCTTGCTCTATACCTTCAAGGTGGTTTGGTTTGGTTTTTTTCCCCTGGAATTCCTGACTGGGGCCTCCAAAGTCATCTGGCCCACCTTTGCAGCCTGAGGAAAGCAACACACCAGAGGAGTCTCCTCCATTAGACTCTGCAACTACCCTGTTCATCCCCCAGGCACAGAAAGAACAGGTAAGCAGTCACTTGCTGGTAGTGCTGTATGGGCCATCCATCAGGTAGAGTAAACCAAAAAAAGAGATCATTCTGGGATATTACATTTTAAAAGGTTCTGGTTACCTAAACATGGACTATATATCTCCTTACAACTGGTTTTCCTAATAAAGCTGTAGCAACCCCCAAAGGTAGCAAAGCAACTGACTGCTGTAAGCTGAATTTCGGAAAGATTCCAACAGGAAGATGAAACATTTCCTCCTATGAACTGCATATGCCCTTTTGCTTCTCCCGGAGAGTCATCTGTTTCAAGCCAGACTGCAAACTTTGCTAAACAGTTGTCTCATTTACTACCATGAATCCACTTGGCCCATGGAGTTAATGCTGCCCTACTGAGTCTTCCAACATACTCTTTATTCCATAAATTGTATCGTATTTCCTAATAAAAGTCAAGAACAATATTAACAAAGCAATAACCTATACTGGCTTTTAGTCACTTACAGGATGTACCGACTTGATGCAGAGAAGATGCCACAGGAGAGAGAAAAATCACACTGAAACACTTTTAATTTGAGGTATTCCTAAAGCCGCTTCTTGGTATTTGCACCTCAACTCATTCACAGCTGTATTTTCAACTGGTGGAACAGAGCACTAATAAGAAGACAGATGACACTGAACATGCTGGCAAAGCCACATAAGGGCTGTGCAACTGCTTCATGACAGTCACTGGCAAAGATTCAAGCAGCTCCCACAGTCTACAGCTCGAAGAAAATGAAGAATGAAGCAGAACTTCATTAATCAAAAATGAAAGAGGAAAAGGATTTTTGCAGAATAAAGCCACTAAAACCAGCAGAGAAAATATGTAATATTTCCCATTTATTTTCTGCTTTACAGGAATGCAGAAAAATGCAGCACAGTAAGTTCATCTCTCCTTTCCCATCATTACCACGTAGCCTTAAGACAGTTAGAAATGCAATTTAGGGGGGAGGAACCCAACATATTAGATCCACATCAGCTCCAAAGAGAAATTTAAGTTGCTTTTCTCAAACCAAGAACACTGACCTCACAACTTCTACTAATTAATATAATATCTAAATTAATTACCACTGACCTGGAAATCTGGGAAATACCAGTGTTTGTAATTGTAGCCATCTGTACTATCAGAGTCTCACTGAGAAAGCAAATGAACAGGGTGGAATCTTCTGCAAGTCACCAATGCTTTTCTCTTATACTAGGAATCTATCACTACCAATTTGATACCTCATGGTTTCAGTTTTATTTCTATTCCTGGCCTCCATCCATACCACTCTCCATCCAAAACGTGGGCAAGCAGTCACCAAATTCTCTCTGGAGTTGCACTCGGGAGGACAGACACAGGATTATTCCTATCCTTCACAAAATGGTTTTCTGAGCATCTTCAGCAGCTAAACAAAACAGATAATGTTTCCTTCATAGTTCTCACAGCTTCTCCCAAAACGGTTAAGGACTTTGACATCAGGAACAGCAAACTCCTAAGTAAGCACAGATTGAAATTCTCAGGTGATTACTCCACTATCGTTGTGAACTCAGCACCTGGGAACATGTGGGTTTTCACAAGCACCTGAGCTGCAGCAGATATGCTACTCTAAACCAAAGTGTAAAGATCCATTTTCTTTGCATAAACCAACCCAAACTTTTGATAAGGGTAAATAATTAAATTGAATAGAAAAAAGGCAATAACAACGGAAGAGTTAGTATGTTTGAACAATTTGAACAAGACCTAGACCACACTTGGCTGCTTGTGATGTTAGAACTAGCTACTTTTAGGCCTGCTTTGAACCAGTGGTCAGTACTGCAATCAAACTTGTCTAACAACAGCACAAGCCTACAGCTGTAAGGTATTCAGAACCTCAGTATTTCCAGCAAGCACAGTAGCATATGGGAAAGCTGCACTTTCGATGCACTCCTACCCTATGAGGCTCAGAGAAGAAAAATTTAACTTGCTCTCAGACACAGGAGGTAGGAAAAAAGTCTCGAACAAAAATAGCGGGGATATAAATCTGACTTTCAAGGTCCAAAGTTTGATTTGGTAGCAACGAAATAAAACAAAGCAGCTAGAGAGGGAAGAAAAAAATAAAAGGAGCACTAGCTGTCTATGGCAAGTAAAAGAAATCTAGGTCTCCTCAAACACCCTGTGTCCCGATTAATGTTTTCCCAAGTTCAGAGCACGACACCCTCCTTTCTGAAATGGTTTCAGCCGAAACACTGGCCTAGACATCACATGAAACACTTATCTCTGCTGCTCAAACTTTATCTCTCAAGGGAACGGACAGCCGTGAAGAGAATCACCAAAACATCGGGGCTTGTGAAGGCTGGACCAGGGCATGAACCTCACGGTTCAGCCTCACTCCAAGCACGTTTGGCTCTCACGTCCCCTGCTCTAATAATCTCCCATGAAGCAGGACATTAAGACTCCACAGCTAAATGAACTTCTGAGCACTCGGTTCAGAAGGTTTATGCAGAACAACCGAGAGAGTGTCATTAATCTGAGTTGCATAAGGACAGATTTTCAGCATCCCTGAAAACTGAGATTTGCATGTGGGACAAAGTTAAGGGGAAAGCCAAGATAAGGACAAACAGTCAATTCAAATAAGATACAGAAGCTGTAGCAAAACATTGCCCTTCACATGGTATGATTAGCAAGTACCAAAAAGCAATTCTAAGAATCTGTTTAATATGCAAATATCAGTCAACGAGTACCAGTTTTAAGCAGCATGAAATCTTAACAGGGAGACTATTATTCTCAGCTGTTTAATTTTGACTAATAAAGAAAAAGGTATATGTAATTCTATGTTTCAAAGTATGCAATGCTAGCCCCTTCTTACCCCAACCTGAAACATCACCTACTGGGAATGGCTGGGCCTGGAGCTGCCATTGTTTCTGTGGGTTCTTTCTGGGCTCTGTCTTTTCCTGGGTCTGCAGCAAGGTGAGATGGGCTGGACAGCGGAAGCACAACAGCCACAGTTTTTCTCTCTCTCCTTCCTGTTCAACAAGGAAAGCTATCCCTCAGTTGGACAGACACCACACATCTTCACATCTTATTAACACAGTTCAGTTCAGAGCAAAGTGAAGTTTGCAGCGCAGCGAATGCAAAGTACTAAATATGAAAGCAATAAACATAAAGCTCTTCTGGAAATTTCTGAGCCTGCCTTCTCAAATGTAAGAGTTTTCTTCATATTTCTTCAATGAATAAATTCAGTCTTGTTGCAAAGGGTTACAAAAGATCATCTTACTGTCTTAACTCCTAACCAATCCAAGCGTGAGTTGCAAAATGCAAGCAGAACAAAGATCAGTGCTTTTAAAATAGACCCAGATAGTCCCATGGTTTATCTCCCACCCTCCATATTAACAGAACTCCAAAAGAGCAGTTGAACTATTTTTCATAAGTAAGTTTACTTTCCTGTTGGTTGTATCATAACACAACATTTATGGTTAACTCCACAAATATCCTTCCCTGAATTACTCGCAGATTTTGTACCTCAAGCCTATGCAACTTCCTCCCTACTTTTGCAGACTAAAGAAACCATCACCCAATACAGAAGGAAGCAGGTAACAACATGCTTCAGTTATGACATATTAATTAGCAAAAGGGAATTAACAGAGGGCGTCTTCCCACCATAAACACAGCAACATATCCACTTTGCACCCTAGAGATATTCCCACATCAGACCATGCACCCAGAATAGATCTATTTCCAGATATAAGTTTTAGAGGAGATACAGAGAGAGTAGAAAACATTTGGGGTGTTTTAATCCAAGTAAGTTACTTGCACTAGCTCTGGGGTTAGTAAATCAGGAATGTGTTCAAGCTTTGCTGTTAGTGTCAGGCAGCAGGTTCTCTTTCAAACTGTGCAGGCAGAAGACAGGTGCTATGTTGGAAGGCAGCATGTTTCCCCTATCAATCTAAGAGGAACGGCTGGCAAGCAAGATAAAATATAAAATTATCCAAGGGAAGGTTTTGTCTTTCCTGCAAGATGGTAAATACCCCCATATTTTAAGTGTTTAGGGGTTGTATGTTAAAAGAACAATTCTTAGGCTTTCCCCTGCACTTCATGTATCATTATACACACACCGTAAATTGAATTTCATTAAGTATCATGCTCACTGTGGTGTGCCTTGGCTGCAGCTTGCACATTACACACAGCCCAGTGGACAGTTATTGATTTAATGAAGTGGCCTGAACACAAAAGAATTTCTGATTTCTGGTTCAGTTTAACTGAAGGTCATGCTCAGGTTCCAAAGGAAATTAGATTGGGAAGGGTTTGCCCTGGGGTTTGATAATGCTGGTCAATCTCCCCCCAAAAAAAAAAAAAGTTTCCAGCCCTGTTTGTTTAGTTACGACTCTTTCGCCTTCTCCTTCCTGGAAGCGTTCCTGATGTCTTTCCCCAAATAACTCAACTGTTTGTTTAGCTGAGAAGAAACTCTCCTAGTAGCATGGGACAGTTTTTCTTCAGCTGGTGGGTGACATCATCTTAATGCCTTTCACATGAGAAGAGAAGCCCAAACTGCATCACCAGCGATGTAACGTGTCCAGGTCATCTGCCTCGCTGGGGAACGGACCGAGTCCCGCACGCTGATCCTCGTGTCACACTACAACTGAATACTTCAACTACACTTAGGGAAGGACCTGTTCACTCACTTTGGCTAGATGGTTCATTCCCACAAAACTCTGACTCAGTGGCCTGCCTCCCAACATGGCTACCATGCCCAGTTAAGTAGAAGCCTTGTCATGAGGTGGGAGATAGAGAAGAACACAACGTTGTACCTGAGCCTATTGTATGTCCAACGGAGTCAAAGGAAAGAACCACTGAATCTGTAACACAAGAGTACAAGTTCATTTTCCCCTTTTTTTTTTCAGTGCCATTTCCTGCTGTAACATTTTTTTTTTTGTTATTTTGCTTAAGCAATTCCTCGTGCTCCCTTCCTCCAGGAAGCAGAACAACTTCTTCACCAACCAGACAAAACAACAGGAATCTAGCGATGGCAGAACAACGGAGTATGCGGTGTCATTACCAATGGAGTAACTACAATTCACTGAAAATAATTAAGCTTGATTGACCTTACCAAAACTGAATCATAACATGCTTTGACTGATGGACGAGAGAGTTTTTTCTTATCAAATGCATTACCAGTATTTTGTCCCCACTTAGCACCCTTGTGTGTTATGATCAATTCTTGACACTTTGCTAAGACAAGCCCTCAGTGCTGCGTTTCCCACATCTTTACTCACACCAGTGGTTCCCCAAATCACTGCCTTTCAATTCATCAATAACCTTCACCTTTTTCCTTTATGCAGCACACGTGCCAAGCATCAAGAGAATATAACCTCCCTACTTGATGCCCTTTTATTTATCCATCTCGGGATCACAACAATGCTTTATCCACGACTGCAGTGACAACTCTTGCTCACCAGCTAAATGTCTGATACTTTTAGTCACTGTTTTGTATGATGGGGCACCCTTTGCCTCAATTGTGGTTTAAAGTTCCTAGTTTTTATATATGCAACTTGACATTTGGCCACACAGAATCCCACATTGCCTGCCTGCACTTAGCTCACCCCTATACCAGTCATTCATTTTCCTCATATACCACCCTTCCAGCCCAGAATCTCTTCGCAAAATTATCAATAATAATTTGATATTCTACTCCAAGTGTGGAGCTGCAACATGGTATCATGCTCAACAGTGAGTTTTTCCTCAGCTTTACGCTTACTCGAGACAAGCTAACACTTATTTTGGTAGTAGGCCTCATGGTTTGCCATCTATTTTCATGCCAACCCTAACTGAAGGAGCAAAGCCTAACAAATTCCACTCCGCTGCCGGTGCAGCAGAATTGGGTCCAGAACTTAAGAGACAACTTGTCAATGAGTAAAACACAGAAAAGAACAAACCACCACAATGGGCTTAATAATTTTATGGAGTGAGAAGCTTTATACTGACCCGGCATCAGCAGAGCCACCTTTCAGCTTTGGTCACATTCACAGATGGAATCCCTGAACGTTGCTCTTTGTAACTTAGGTTTCAGATGTGATCAATGGATCACACATCACCTGCAGCACCACAAATGCTGCCAAGGTGCAAGCCCTCAGTGCAAGGCAAAAAGCCTAAGCCCGAGCAGACTTAGCCTGCAGCAAAGAGTTTAAGTTCCTGCTGCACCACCCCAAATTTGGGCAGGCGACAATCAGAGTGACAATTACTGTATCACAGCTGACAATAATTTGACACAGGACCGAGCCCTGGGCTTCTCTACACTGTGTATCATCCTCGTGCTTTTTTTCCAGCTCTTAAAAATTCAGTATGAAAGTGCTAATTTTCAAAATAAACGCAGTAAGACTGTTAACTAGGTTTAAAATGATATAAAAAAAGAAGGTCTATGCTGTCTCAATTCCAACAGTATGGTAGTAACATTAAAAAAAGAAGGTATCACTAGTCTCAAAACTTACTCCAATAAAAATAAAAATCCATCTGGACTTAACAACTGTATTTCCTCTTTTGGGAATAAAATTCAGACATCATTATATTATTCTAAATAGCAAGGAGTTTAATTCATTTTAACTGCATTAACTTCATCTGCCATCAATTCTAAAATATCTCTGTTGGGTTCTACTTTTAAAAAACTGTTGAGATTTTTATCATCGTGAAGTATTGCTTTGTAGTTAATGCCAAATTCAAATGTTGTTAATTTTCCTACAATATATTTTGCATTCAAACACTGCACATGAAATATTAGGACTCATCTAAGAATGGCTGAAAAGTACTGCAAGAACCAAATTAATACCATTATTGCAGACCACAAAAATAGTATAATATTTCATTCCTTTAACTAAGAATGTTATCTTCCTCATATAAAAAAAATTTAATTTAAAAGCAGAGTAAGCTCCCTTTTCCAATCCAGTCCTCCATGCAACTACTAGTTTCACAGTTTCCACATTAAATTCACTGTGAATAACCTCTATTAGAGTCAACTCCCCCTCAACCCGCACAAGTAACTGCACAAACCACAGATCTTTATTAAAACACTGTGTTTATTTCTGGCATCAGCACTTCAAAAGGGGAGATACCATAAACTTGAAAAAAAGCTGAGAAGATAATCATGTGTCACCTTTCCTTTACCCAGACAGCTATTCACATTCAGCCAAATTCAGAACAACAGGTTATTTCTGTCAGAATTTGATGGAAATAAGCTCTTCTTTGAGGCAAGCCAGATTTATTTGCAAATACACCGAGCCCTGCTTTCACAAACATAAGAAGAAATGTTTCTTTGCTTCTAGCTTCAAATCTCTTCCAGTCATCGCTCCGCTCAAAATCCTCCAGACCTTCTAGACCTTTTTTTTTTTCTGCAGAGACAAAGTGGCTGCTCAGTCTGTGCCCAGTGCCTTTCCCCAAGACCCTGAGTCTGCTCTACCTTTCAAAGGCAACCCTCAAAGGCTTTACCTTTCAAAACTTATTAAGACACAATGTAAAACACACCCACTTACACAGGCCCTTGGCTGGGGTGCCAAGAGGTGTTCACGTCTGAAGGAGCTGTCCCCAACCTTTCAGCTACCTACTTCCACAAAGCAGCTTAGATGTTTTTCATCCTGCTCTAACTGAAGGGCAGGCAGCCTTTATGCCCAAATCATGAAATCTGACACACAGTAACTTGCCAATATGTACAGCTTCAGGCTGCACACACCACAGGGCCAGCCTTCTACACCTTGTTTTCATGTTAACTACCATCTTTATTCCAGAGACTATAGCAGTCCTAAAAAGAAAATAAGAAAACCCCAAGATACAGCACAATCCAAATATAAATCTGGATCTTATTCAATCCATCAGAAGAAGTGAAGACAGCATAAGCACTCGCTTATTTAGAAGGTTCTCAGTGCCAGGAATAATGATGGCTGAGACCTCAGGAGCCAGACTGCAAAGTTGCTTTGGGTCACGTTGTGTCAACTTTGGGTTAAAGCTGCATTGGGACCTATGCTCTGGGTCACTTTCCCTCACCTCCCACCATCCAAACAGAGCATCACAACTCAGACCAACACATCAATCTACTCCATCATCCCCCAAAACCCAGTGCTGTGCAGGGCGACCTGAATGCACTCCATCACAGTCCCTTGGAGCGTGGAGGAGCGTTGCCCAAGTCCCTGCTTACAGGGCAGCTTCAGTGCTCTGAAACACAAGGGTCCCATTTCATCCAGGAACCAGGAGCTCCAACACAGACTGTGCAGAGAGACTCAGTGCTGCTCTGGGAATGAATTTAAACTCAGTTCCAACAATGCTCCATGCTGGATGCAGAGCTGAACGTGCCTTTGAAGGAACACAACTGGATTTTCACAGTTCTGTCCTGGATTAAAAAAACACCCCAATCTGAAAATCTCAGGTGACTACATTTGCTTCTGCACTTACACCGCACCCCAGCTAAGTCATCCAGGTATGTGAACTGATTGTATTTGAAGGCAAGGGATGCACTTCAAGTGTTGCTGACCCCTGATCTCCTGACACACACCCCCCACTTTTCACTCCAGTGTCCCCCATTTTAGGACCTTCCTCCTGTTTGTTTTGTTAACCGTGAGCTTTCTCAGGGCCTGGATAACTCTGCACCACACTCCCCTGTCCCCAGGACAGGCAAATTAAATCACTCATCTTGCTGCATATACACTGTGCACCTCAGCTCTAAGCATTTCTGGACACCAGACAACTATTTAACTGCTACTCCTTACTGATTGCCATATCTTTTCCACTACTCTGGTTTCCAAACTGGAAAAATAAACGAAGATTTGAGTGATGTTCCTGACCAACAAACTGCCGATTTGTAAGAGACAGAGAGAAATAAAGCCACGCTGGAAAACACCTGAGGTTTCACACTCCAAGAGGGAAAGACGCTCGGCATAAGATGAACATTTCACACGTGGGTACTGCACCAGAGGGATGTGTGGAAACAGCTCTTAAAGCCAATTGTGTCAGGTTCCTAAAATCATGTAAGAGCAAACACACGGACCCACTTCCAATACAAATACTGTCCTTACTTTGATTTCATCGCTGATGAAAATGCACTATACAAACTGAAAACAAGCAGTGGCAACACAGAATGAGAACAGCAAATATAATCCACATTTAAACAAGAACTGTATATAAACTGTATGTTTACCTAAGCACTGTTTCAGAATTTCAGTTAAGACTTTTATAGTAAGTCCCTCTGAGAAGCCACTAACTTTTTATTCCTTTTTACAGATTCCCCCTGCAAGGAGTTGTAGATATTTGTCTTATCCTATTGGAAACCAAAGAAGCTGAACCAATAACTTCTTTCATCCTTCTTTTTTTCTTAAAAAAAAAAAAGGCAAGCAAAACCAGACTTCAGCAATAAAGTAACTTCCCCAGGAAAAAAAAAAAAAAAACCAACATGATTGCATGCTGCTTTGGAAGTGGTCCTGAGAAACCACAAACCATCAGTCCCCTAGGAGTTATAAGAGTTTAATAATAAAGGCTTAACACAGCCCCAATACCACATACCATTACAGCAATACACTCCGCAGGCCAAGCCAAACAGGGAATATGAGAATCCATCACAACATAAGGCTGTAATTCGGCACATCCTCATTCAGACGCTCGAGCTCTGAGGTCTGCGTTGCTTTCCATGCATAACCCACGTAAGTTTCTCATTCCATAGCCCTGCTCTCCAGACACTCCCATGGACTCCTACGGAACTGCAACCTGTATTTAATAACGTTTCATGTAATTTCTACCTCCAGAGCTCGATCAGAGACCAGATATCCTGCAGAGCTCCATCAGCTGGAATGGGGATGGCAACTGCAGCAACATTAACAAATAAAATTTTGGTTCAGAGTCAGAATGAAAAGAAAAAAATTGGGTGTTTTATTTTTACTGCAGAATTAGAAGACTATCCATAAGGGTCTGTCATTCAGCTGTCTCCCTTTTTCTGCTGAGTACTGAAAAGGACAGGATCAAACACCCCAATAGCCATCAAAATTTATTTTCTATTTCAGATCAATATTCTAGAACATGACACATACCAGAGAAGAAACACTTAATGCAAAAAACTCTTCATAACTTGCTGACATAGAAATCAGTCATAAGAAAAACTATTCTCATGTTTTATCTGGTCAGGAAACGAAGCTCACAAAAGTAGTGCCACTCTTAAAAAACATGCTACTGTCAGGATTCATTTGGCAAGAAGATCTGCCTTAGAACATCTCCTGCCCCCCACCCCCCAAATATTTTGACTAAGACCCATTCTTACCATAACAATGCAACATTCTGGATAATTCTTACACCCAAGGAATTGAACAGAACTGTATCATTTCAGTTCTGTTTCACAGAGATCTCACTTAGATACCTAAAGCATGAACATCCTTCCTCAGATTTAATAAAACACAACAACTGCCTGCACTTACAAATTACTTGACAGGGCAACCTTCACTTCCTAATGCATTGTGTTATTTGCTGAAGACAGATTAGGGAAGGGATAAGTAATTTACTCAGTTTAATGACAAATGTCATCCAACTAATTTAAGTATTCTACTTTTGCTTTAATGTTGGGCTCCCCCAGCTTGGTTTATTTTGCTTCACTAAGCTCTTTCTTCTACAGTGGCAGTGATTTTCCTGCTTTCTGCCTTTTTGTGAACACAGTGGGATGGCTCTGTTGTTAAGGGCACAGGTCACGGCAATAACATCTTTTGTACCACAGCCTCAAGGATGTTCTGAGTTACTCATATTTGTTATTTAAAATGCAAGGCACTAATTAATAAGACACCCCTAAGCACCACTTCACACAACATCAGTGAAGGTCAAAGGAAACGTATTTAATATCACTCTTACTAGCAATCTCAACTCCTGCACACCTAATCTGTGACAAACAATCAGCAGTGCTCCCATGTTTAGACACCACAAGGAGTTAAGATCTCAAGTGTATTGTTTGAGCAGTGTAATTCTAACATTTTCAATATCTAAGATAAGAGGTGTATGATGATGACACACACGAAGCACAGGCACGCTCCCTAATCACAGATGTGACAGTTAACAGCAGCAAATAAAGGGACTGCAAGTCTTGGCAAGCAAAACACATGCAGAGTTTCAGTCCAGTGCTATGTGCAACTGATAAGAGACCCAGGTTCAAAGTTCCCTTCATGGGAAGGAAAAAGTCACTCGGCAACAGGACACATCTTCAGCAACAGGAAACACCTTATTGTAAAGGAAAGGACATTTCCAATAAACTCTGGATTTAATAAACTGTCTTAAAAGAAAGCATCACTAAATTTGAATTCCTGTCCTGTGTGTCACCTGGTTATACTTGTTTCAGTACAGAGGTGTGGGAACAGGCTGGTGCTTGTTTCAGATAATGTACCTTTGAGGGAAGATTCACCCTCGTTTGAGAACACACATCACTGTGAAATATCCGAAGAATGGAAAAATTTCACTCTTACCTAAACATTAATTCACTTACACACTGTACAAAGTGAAAGGTTTCTGCATTGTTGCTCTAGCTGGTATCTCTTTAAATACCGCTATAAGGCACAAAGCACTAAAGGCCAGTAGGTTCCCTCTCCGTTTCCGTGGCTGACCCAACACAACCATTTTATTGACAGCTGACTTCAAAGCCAAGATTAGATCCGAACCCAAACTCCTCGGCCATCCACTCTGCCCAGACAACAGGTCCCTTCTGATGGCTTCAGCCTGGAGCCATCCAGCTTCCACACCGAGAACCTCGACCCAGCCCACTGAGGCTCAGCACAACCTCTGCTCTGGGGAGGGCAGGCACAGCTGGTTCAGAGCTTGTCTCTGCAAACTCATGGGCAACCTAAACCACAGCCAATAGGGGCAGTTCTGCTATAACCCCTGCGGCCCTGAACAAGGCCTTTGATTAAATTGTTTCTCATCTATAAAAATAAACAATCTGCTTTTTTCCAAAGACCCTTGGATAAGAGGCTTGAGAGCCAAGAATGGATATAGCAAAGTATTATCGCCTGTCCGGAGGAATTTAATGTTACATTGTAAACAGAAAGTAATTCTCTATCACCTCTCCATTTCCTGTAATTTAATTGAAAATACAGCTCTCTCAGTGATACGGAACTTGAAAGATGTAGTAACATTTCTTTAACGAATATTTATGGATTTCATGGAACCTAACCAACCTTCACCCTCGCTGTTTTGTGCACTGCTCCTTTTTCATCGGGGCATTTGTAGTGAAGCGGCAAATGAACTGCAGAAGAAGCAACACTCGTGCTCCCAACAGATGTATTTTTAAAACGGTCCGAGCGTGCCAATTTTATTTATTCTGCAATGAATGAATGGAATGAAAAGATGTGGCGTCCCGCGCCAGCTGGCAAATGCTTCAGAAGGATATTACATTGCCATTGTCTTCAGCAGGGCCCAAATAACTGTTTGGTAGCAAGAAGGGCTGGTATGTTTTACTCATAAGATCAGTATTTATTTGGATCTACCACATAACTTCGCAGGGCCACGACCAACACGCTGAGCATCCAATATGTGCAGCTCCCTGCCCCAGGGGAAGGCCAGCAGCATCAGCCTCTCCCACTGCTCTGTCCAGAAGAGAGATGGACAGTTCCCAAACACAAAGCAGAAGGGGAGATAAAGGTGCTGCAGGTGTTGGATGAAAACATACACGGCTTTGAGGAACACAACAGTAGAGGCAGCACAGAACTACCATAAAGTCACCAAAACACTCAGGCCAAACTCTACCAAGAAAGCTGGTATCCAAGAGGTTCTTTCCCTGATGGAGAGAAATCCTTTCATTAATCCCAAGCAGATTCCCAGTATTTTAAGGAGCTCGTGATCTCCTAAGCCAAGCTCCATATTTTAGTCTGAATTATTACTGTAGCACAAAGTCAGTCTAGTCCCAAATTCCACAGTGGAACATACAATAAATTACAAAACAGTAAAATTTCTCTCTTCTAAGATAACAATCCACATGGCAAGACAGAAAATGGATATTGGCAGAATTGCACAGCACAAAGAAAATTAATTCTGTATTTTCACATATATATACTGTTAGCTTAAATACTATAAAATCTAAAGCATTCATAATTAGAAATAAATTGCTTTACTCTTGTAGTATTTTTATTAAATGGGGACATAAGATTTTACCTTAACAAAACACAGTCTAAGAGTTGTGTCTTAAACTTATATATACTCACACAACTCCAGAGAGCTCTGGAAGGTTGATGCACATTATTCATTGTTTTACCTAAATAAAGATATCTGCATGCCATTAATGGCAATCAGGACAACAACTATTTTAATAGCCTTGTCTTGGTTTTACACCTACTGGAACCACTCAACCATTTTTTCCCTCCCTCACATGGAAAAACCTTTTTCTGTGTGTCGACTTTTCCAAGCAAGCGCTCGGGAACCCCTCCTTTCCCAAAAGCTTCCATCAGGAAGCTCACCTTCTTGAGTTTGTTTGAAAATGATCTACAACTCACGATATTAAGCCAATGGTCAAAAGCCTCCCAAGGCCCTAAAGCACACAACATCTGGCCCAGCTGCCAGAGGACCTGCCAACAAGGTCACGTTCACAGCTTTACGGGGGTACTTGTCATCTCCCTCCTCTCTGCCCAGAGCACAAACGAAGGATAGGGAGGAGTAAGGTACAAGAAAAGTGTGTGAGCATAAAACATCTTCTGAACACCAGTGCTTTATAAGGCATCTTCTCCAGGAAATGGCCATGTTTGAACTTCTTCTGCATTACAACGACCTAGAACATCTATTATCATGAAAGGCGATACTGAACAGAAAGTCTGTTGGATCCATTTTTCACTCACCTTTTTTTTTTTTCTTTTTTTCTTTTTTTTTTTTTCCCCAGTTTGGGGCCAGGGGGAAGTTTGGGAGAACCTGTATAGTTTTTAACAGCATGGTCACAACTGATTCCAAAACCTGAGGAGTATGTGATTTTACAGGTTATGGATGCACGTAGAGAGATACCGAGCATGAGTTCTTCCCCAGCTGACTGGTTTGGGGAGCAGCTTGTGTGCCTTCAGCTTGTCTTGACCCTACAGACACACTGACTGGTCCACAAAGGGCATTATGTCTACACAAAAGCCTTCACATCCCAAGCCAAACATCAACACAAGCAAATCGGAAATAAAGATGTTTCCAGAGTATGTGCTTGACTATGAAAGCTCCCATACTCAAGAGGAAAAAACAACAAAAAAAGCACCACCACCCCCCCAAAAAAAAAAAACCCACAGTAACTTTGAACAGTGCATATAGAGATTCTCATTTACTATTATTTTCTTTTACAGAAGTGCTCGATTTGAATTTTTTTAAAAAAAAGGTTCATCAAAACGTAAGAAAAATAACCCAGAGATGGACTAAATCCTGTCAGTAGTGCCTCATTTCCATGTGCAGAAATTTTAGGACAATGAAAAACTTATTGAAATAGCAGCTGCAGGAGTGGAAGTTGATCACCATACCACCCAGCCCCTGGACAAATACAGCTGGAGACAATCTAAAGGAAAAGTGTTCCTCCTATCACACCACACACAAAAATACAATGAATCCCTTTAAATCAGCACTTGGCAGAGAAAAAAGCCAGTGAGGAAAAAAAAAATAAATTAAAATAATTTCAAGGCACCCAGAAGGTTAAATAAGAAGCAGCATTGGTTCCAGTCTAGGATCGATGGAATTAAACTGCTGAGCACCTCACTGAAGTGTTTCACAAAGCAAGCCAGCCTTCTTTAAAAAAATAACTCACAGTGAAGTTTCCAAGTCAGCAGCGACTAAAAGCACAACCAAACTGCTCCTCTAAGGAGCAAAAGGACAAAAAAAAGGTGCCAGTCTCACCCCCAGCTACAAGAACACAGACTGTCCAAGGATAAATTGTATTTAGAAGACCTTTGACTGTCAGCCTGAATTTTACAGTGGCACAAAGCTTCTGTGCAAAACTGGAATAGGCAGTAAAATACCAGAGAACTGCAGAGAACTAACTATACTGCATCCAAACACACGGGGTGACCCTCTCTGGGAAAGACACAAAGTCTCTCGCATGTCTGCAACAAGCAAAGAAAGTGCCTCTAGAAAACAAAACTGACCAAAGAAACCAACCCAAAAACAGAGAGAAAAAACACCAAACCACATCAACTGTCTACTTTAATGAAAATACCAAGACAAGGGAACAGCTTGCTTAGGAACAGTAATCCAGCATCCAGTAGTAGCAGCATCACCAAAACAAAATTTTTTTACTAAGATCCTGTGAAACTGCCAACTCTATTTCACCAAAAGCTGAAACTTCAGAAATTGAGAGGTGCCAAGAGCAACTCCCATTCTAATTCAATTTCCACAAAGAAAATCCACTGTAATCTCAGAAAGACAAAACTTCCACGGCATTCCACAACAGACTCCATTCCTTCTTAGCATTTCCAGCCACCTGCTGAAGTATGTTCCCAGCCAGGATTTCACAGGCTCACTGGGATTCACAAATTTTAGAGCTGCACAAATTTTGGACTACTCCACTAGCAGAACTCCTTATAAAAGGCAACAGTCATTTTATTAACCTTATCCTAAAACAGCTGCCTCATCTAACACAACTCGATTTGACTGGCAAAAAAACCCAACAGCTTGATGTTGGCAGCTCTGGGATCAGTTCAGAAATGGAAAATGGCCTCTTCTTGGTTTGTGACAAGTCATCAGTGTTGGCAACTTTTTGGCCCTAGGTTTGACTATGAAATTGCCTGCACAGCTGAACAGATGATGGGGAAGAAGAGGAGAGGAGAGGATTAAGTGAAGGGAGATGGCAACGAATAGGACATTCTACAGAAGAAGAATATTGCAGTAGCCTGAGACAGCAGTTCACAAAACACAAAGGCCTGCTGATCACTCCTAGAAAGCAAACTCCATGTTTCTAAATGGCCTAAACTGTTGGTTTTTAAAGTCAGGGTTTGGTTGTAGGGGAAAAGCTTCTTTTGGTTTTGTGAGTTTTTTAAACTTTAATAATAAAGAACATCTTTCTCAGGCAGGATAACCTTGACATTCCCTCTAATTCATACTAAAACAAACATTCCCGTCAGCTCTCCTGAACCAAATCAACTCATGGCAACACCAACCATCATAGGTGCTATTGAAGGTGATACACAAAGCCCAGCGTCTCAAGGCCAAGGACTCCATATGGAAAAAGGCAAGCCAAAAGCAGGATTTAGAGCCAACTTCAAAATTGCACATATGGAAGAGAACTGCAACCACCTTAAGATCCTCACGGCATCCAGGCAGCTCGTTATCACCAGCCCCGGGCCCAGTGACACTCCAGAGAAGGAAATAATAGTTATCAGTTGCAGCACAGCAACTGATTTTCCCACAGCTGGTTTTAATTAAGCTAATTTGGCAGTAGTGACTGACAGCAAGCAGAGCCTTCTCAAATCCCTTTGCAAGCATTTCTGCCAGTATTTCACCATCTGTGATGACCAGGAATACTGGATGCTAACTAGGACCTGTCAGAAGCACAGCATTTAAGAGCACTGTATCCACTCTCCTTTAACATCACCTGGTACAACCACTGCTTACAGATAATGGGGTGTGGGGAGAAGATGCAGAACTTGAGGAAAGGTATGGCATAAATTCCAATGAGAAAACCACTCCTGAAAAAGCAGCTGGATCACTCGGCCAGAATCCCATCGTACCTTGGCCATATCCACGGTACATGCAACTTATAAATGACCACATGAATACTGAATGGCTTTTGGAGCTGTAACAAACAGAACAGTCTACAAAATTCCTGGGCTAGTCGTGCAGTTTTTTTGTTGTGGATGCATACAGGATAGGGCAGCTTTACCAGGAAGAAATGCACCATGATCTCAGAACAACCCAGGGTGTGGCCAGACTGAGCAAATATAAGCCCTGTTAAGGGAATAGGAAAGGGTCTAGCAAGGGAGTAACTTCAATGACATCGAATTAGATGAAGGTCTTTTTCTAAAGTAAATCTGTGTCCAGCAATTGGAATCAGAGAGACTAATGGCATCAGTGGCAGCACTGGTACATGAGACAAGTAGGAACAAAGGAACAAATATCAGTAAATACAAGTTAGGAACATGCCAAAAGAAAGTACAGCCTTCTGCAGGAACATTTAGCACTTACCCAGACCTGGTCTGTCTGGCTCACTGAAGATATGAATATCCCATACCAACACCCCAGTTCAGTTTAAAACATGCAACCTGGCCAACTCACAGTAAATACAGACTGGCATATTAATGCTACTGACACCCAAGTCAGGGAAGTCAGGGAACTAAGCCTTAAGTCACAACCGAGGCAAAGGAAACAAGGCAAATTGTAGGATCATAAGTTTGGGCTTCAGGAGAGCAGAATTCAGGGACCTGCTTCACAGAAACCCACAGGATATGGGCCTTGGGAGAATATGGGTCCAGGAGGGTTCGCTGATTTTGACGAATGAGCTCCTCCAAGCTCAAGAATCATACAGCCAACGTGCAGAAAATCACATAAAGGCACCAGGAAACCCACATGGATGAACAAGGAGCTTCTGACAATACTTAAACATAAAAAGAATGCACACAAGAGGTGGGAGCAGGGTCAGGTGAGCCAGGACAAACACAGACACTGCCCTAGTGTGCGAAGACAGGCTTGGGAAGGTCAAATCCTGCCTGGAGTTGAAAACGGTGAGGGACACGAAGAGGAACAAGAAGTACTTCTATAGCTAACTTAGCAATAAAAGGAAGATTGGGAAAATGTGGGCCTACTGCTGAGGAAAAAAAAAAAATGGAAAAGGCCTGGAGAAACGGGCAGACAGATCTCATGAAGATCAGCAAAGAAAAACGCAAAGTCCCGCTGCTGAGGAGGGGTAACTATGCCTTCCAGGCTGGGTGCCAACCTACTGGAAAACAGCTTTGCACAGAAGGACCTGGGAATCCGTGTGGAGCGGCTGAACTGAGCCAGCAACGTGCCCTGGCTGCAAAGGTGGCCAACAGCACCCTGGGCTACATGAGGAGCTGTCTGAGGGGCCCTTCCCTCCGCTCTGCACTGGGGGGGCACTGCTGGAGGGCTGGGACCACTGCTGGGCTCCACACTGCAAGGGAGACACACTGGAGCAAGTCCAGCGGGCTAAGATGATTAAAGGATTGGAGCATCTGCCATGAGGGGAGGCTGAGAGAGCTGGGATTGTTCAGCCTTGGGCAGAGAAGGCTCAGGAGGATCTTGGTAATGTAACCTGATGGGAAGGATTAAAGGCGGCAGAGATGGACTCAGAGGTGAGGTGCCCAGTTAAAGGACAAGAGGCAATGGGAACAAACTGAAAAGCTTTAAGAATTCTGTTCAAACATAAGAAAGAACCACAAGTACACACTGAGGGTGCCTCCGAGACTCAACTATTTTGTGACTGTGAAACACCCTTGGTCTGTATCAGTATTGCTTTCAGGGTTTTAGTGCAATTACTGCCACTCACTTGAGACAGATTCGGAACAAATTAAATGCAGAGGAGTCAACTGCAAAAAAGACAAACCTTCCAGTCTGCTGGCAATGCTATGCCAGGCAAGAAGTCTTAACAATGAGTTTCAAAGTGAGAAACTGAATTTATCCTGAATAGAGCACAGGATAAATGTAATAACTACAAGGTTAAGGTTCACTTACAAAGATTTTCCTTCCCAGGATAATGAAATATATTGTTAATGGCTCCTATTTGAGTCCAGGAGTGAAAATTCAATGGTCCTGCTGAGGTCATGACTATTATCCGTAATAAACTGTTCTTTACTACTGGCTTTCACAAGAGGAGCAGCCAGTTAAATACAACAATGTGCAAATTGGAGTGTTCTGGCCAGGAATTACCTGAGTTAGCTCTCAGGATCTGGGCAGTTTCTCTACACTTGTTTTAATATACCCAACACGACTGATGTGCCCCGCACTGACAAATTCCCCCCTCGAGTTTCACCCGTAAGAAGATTTCAAGGAGGTGGATTATTCATTCCCTGCATTGTGCTAGTGAAAATTTAAATAGCGATGTAACAGAAGGCACACCTTGCTACCACAGCCCCAAACAGCCCCTGAGCCCCTTCCCCCGAGTCCCCATCTTTGAGCCATCACAAGAACTCCAACAGCCAGACTGGCAAAATGCTTTTCCATTTTGGTCTTCCGCTGGTTTGGAGCAGGCTAGCATTGTTTGCCACACCACCAGCTGAACAGAAACAGGTGGATCAAGGTAAGTGGTAGAAACAAGGGGTTTGGTTGAAGCACAAAAATAAAATAGTCCTTAAAAATGTTACCATGTAGCTCACTTGGAGCAGATTTGCCACAAAAATCAACCTACCACGTAACCATACCCTCGGAAACGTAAGATTTGGAAAGCTCAGCTCCTTTCCACAGAGCTGAAACGATCCCTGGCAAAGTGGTAACATTCCTTAAAAGCGGGTCTTAAATAACAGCCCACCGGTTGACATCCTAATAAAACCCAACTCTAGTGAACAGCAGCCAGAGACTATGCAAGAATGTGGTAAATAAAACACAGGAGGAGAGATGAGGGCTGTCCAACACAAGAGCGGGAATAACTTCAACTTTGCCCCCAAACCTTTACTGTTGTTTTTTTATAGTGTTATCTCCAGAAGAAAAACCTCTCTGGAAAGCTCCAGCGCAATCAACCCCTCAATCTAGAACAAAGAAGGAACAGTCCTTCCACAACCCTGAAGGAAAAACAAGCCGTATCAGAAGACACAGCTCTGAAGCACTTCTTGTGACAGCAAAAATAACGAGAAAACATTCATACTTAATTGGGGAATTGTCCACAAAACTACTTCATAAATCCACAAATGGATGCTATGAAGACGGGGCAGTGATCCAGAGATGACTATGCGATAACATGTCAACAGTTCCAATGAACAATATATTAGGAGCAAAAAAAAAAAAAAAGCTTTTTTTCCAGGCTCCGTGTGAAAAAACCTTTTTTATCTTGCACCAACAGTACCCTCTGCTGTTCCAAAGCGGCACTGCACAAGGTGACATCCAGCCCTGGCCATCGGGAACACTCAGTTCAGCAAAAACACCTACCTGGTGTGTTAATGAATTAACTCATTAATTCACTTCCTGTAAAGATGTTCCAGGTGTGTTGATTTCTTCCCATTACAGAGCCATGTTTTGGGTTGCCTGTGATGTTAATCTGTTTACTGCCCCAAGACCTTCTTCCATGATTGGAAAATGACATATAGTTTTATCCTTAAAAATAATTTAAAAATTAAAAAAAAAAAAAAAAAAATTAAAGACTACCCTTTAAGGAAGATGAGAGTCAGTCAACACCACAGTAGTATTTTCTGGCTCATTTCTGTAAAGCCAAAACAGGGCTTCAGATTTAAAAAGCAGCTTACTGTCCAACAGCCACACATCAGAGAAATCCAAATATTCTATCACAAGGTTCTTCAAAAAGCAACTGCAAGGCTACATCCCATCTGCAAACGGCCCCAGGTGTCACAACACTTCTGACATCCTCTGACAACCCACCATCCCCATGCTGGAAGAAGGGCCATCACATTGCAGACTGAGCACAGCAACAGCAGAAACGGGGAGGTCACGCAGAGTCCCCCGGGCTTCTCCTGATGAAGATTCCAGACCCATTCACAGAGGGTCGCTGTGAAGCTTCAGCACCAGCCCTGAACTGGAGGTGACACCACCCTCACAGTGTCTAGCTGACGATCTTCATAGCAGAGAAATTCAGAAACTGGGTGTGCTACTCTTCTTCTCACCTCGTGTGCAAGGCAAGGTGAGGGAGGATAAGCCCAAACTGTGTGAGCACCACAGGGCAAAAAATGCCTCAGTGCATTTTGAAGCACAGGCATCCTCACTGCAGAATTCCTACGTGAACAAGCAGCAAGGAGGAAAAGTCACACAAGATGGTTTCATGTCTCCATCAGAGCTGACACAGAACCACATTTTTATACATTTCATGGCAACAGCAACAAGACTTCCAAGTGTGTACGGCAAATACTCAGATATTTGAGTCTTGGCAAGGGAACACAAAACTTCCAAGGGCACGTAATGATGTTAACAGGCTACAGTGAACAGCAAGCTGATCTGAATGGGCACCCCAATGTCTTTGCACTGAAAAGCATGAACTAGAGCTCAACTGCAAACCACATTTTACTACTCCCCTCGTCCAGACAGAGCCTCCCAAGAAATCCGTTCTGGAGTACCACACTCCAAGAAACACATGCACAAGTTGTAGCGTCTTTAGAAGCAGCAATGATCATATGCTAAAAAAATTCTCCACTACAAAGACTAAAAATCCCAAATCAGAGGAAAATGAGACTGGAAGAAGCTTATCAGCTAATCTAAAATTCGTAACACATGTTGAGGGGAGAAAGAAAAAATTAAAGCAAGAGAAGGTGAGGACCAGAAAAGCTTGTAATGGACTTGACTGTGGTCAAAGTGATTTACAGTAGACATCAGAAAAAATCTGTCTACAGGGAAGAATAATTTAGCACTGGGATAGATTGGCCAAGTTTCCATGTTTAGACTGTATAGAGTACTTCTGACATATGCTGGCATAAAATGATGTTAAAAATACCAGAGAAAGACCTCCTGCAGTTCTTTCCAGGGCTATTTGCTACCATTTCCTATGAAGGAAAACATTTTGAATAGCCATTGTTAAAAAATACAACTTGTAAAACAAGCAGTAATATTTAAGATCAGATGATCAAAAACATAAACAGTACTAGAAATCCGTATATTCATCTACACTTAAAAAAATAGGACAATCGGTTTACAAATTAAATATTTACTCAAGTATGTTACAAAGTACCTAAACTTTATACAAAAGGAAAGGAAACTGCCTTGTACTTCCAGCTCACTCCCTGTTGGTTTCTTAATACCAGTGAGGTAGCTGGACTAAAAGACGGAGTGCCCAAAGTACAAAAATGCAAGAAAATGGCACTGTGGCACACGACATAAATATGAAAATAAGTTACAGCAGTTAAAAATAAGTACTAATTATTTTTTCAAAACTTAAATAGGTATTTTGGAACTTAACACCACTCCTTTCTTACCTACACACTGACTGTTCAGCACTGCTACTCTCACATGTTTCTGCTGCCGGTGTTTCACAAAAAAAAAAAAAAAAAAATTAATTTTGAACAACTTTTAACATCAGGACAGCAAAAAGGTGGCTTCTGCTTTATGGCAGAAGAGACATTATTTTTTAATACAGCCCAAGTCCTAAGATGTTGCAATCACAGCAACCTACCTTCCTTCTCAGCCCAGCATCCATCTAGAAATGTGAGAGGTGTTCAAGCCTGTCCTTTAAGAGAAGCCAAAGGCATCTGCCTTGATGGAGAAACAACATGGAGGAGAAGAGAGGTTAAAAATTCTCGACATGGGTTTGCTCCTGTCTTCAAGATGAAACTTCCAACATGCAAACGCCTGCACGTGTTCGTAATCCTGCCAGAGCACAGCACCCAACATGCAGTTACAGGGGATTTATACCCCACGTGACTGCACAGAAACACATTCCCCAAACATTTTATAGGACCAGGCAGGCATTCCGGAGACGAGGCTTCACACTCCACAGGATGTAGGAAGGGAACCACCCAGCAATCAATGCAAAATGAAGCCTTCTGGAAACATTCACCCCAATAAACTCCCACTGGACACGGGCAAAGGAAATACCACAAATAACGCTTTTTAATTAAAATGTTCTATAAAGCGTACAAGACACACGCTAGGAGGAACTGATAAAACTTATTTTAAGGTAAAATACACTGAAAGAAGAATATATTCACTTCTCAACTCCTACTGAAAGAAAAGAAACCGTGGTATTTGGTGTTGAATATTAGCTTGCATGCTTTGGAAATCTCACCTTGCAAGGACAACAAGTGGAGCTGCTGTGAAGAAGAGACAACCGCTACTGTTGGTGCAGACACAGCAGGCAGAAAAACAGCCAGTTGTGTGCTGTGGCTACCAGGACTCAAAAGGGATATGAATCAGCAACATACTACACTGTGGTTGCCACCAGCACACACCTTCTTGCACAACTAATAAAATACCTCAAGTGTTTCTATACCACAGAGGTTTTTGTATCAATGAAGTAATTCATGGGAGATACCTAAACAGCTTAGTGTGGATGACTGACTGAAAAAGTAAACTACCTCAAAAATAGTTTGTGAAACTACAGCTGTGCTACACCACAAACTGCAGAACTAGATGGAATTGAAGAAAAAGGTCCAGAAAGTTGAAATACGACAGAATATGCAATACAAGTGCTCAAAAGTATTAGAAAAACCAAACACAAGTGCACAAGGAAGACTTTAAGGGCATTACTCCTTTTGAATGCAACACATTGCGGACTTCCCCTGAAAGTGGCTGCAAACCCAAATTTATAGTCACTTCCATAATGATCAAACCTGGGTTCAACACTCCAAATATCTCCACATTTTTAGTTACAAGCCAGACATGCCTGACAATCATAGCTGGCAGCAGCAGAAGCAGTTAAAACACAGCAGTGTTCACACCCAATCCAGCTATTTTCAGCAGCACTGCCTTCTTCAGAGGGAACCAATTCCAACATGCATGGCCTCTCTTGCAACCATCATCTTCACACCAGTCCTCAACTTCTGATTACACAGCAGTCTCTAACAGCCATCCTCTTCCAAACAGTTCTAATTCTGAGCTTACTAAACAGCTGTGTGTCAAGCACCCAGAGCCTAAATTAGTAGTATTGCAAAACAGCCACTGCCTTTCCTCACTGACCTTCTCAACTGCTGAGTGCTGAAATTTCAAGAGAGACCTCCAATTATCTTGGAATATCCCACTTCTCACACTGTCTTCTGGTCTTCATACCAGTAACTGCATTTATGAAAAAAAAGGCATATGGAACATGCACTCAATATCCACACCACTCTGCAAGTCCTTCAGGGGAAGGAAGTGACAATGGCTGCATGTTATACACCAGGATGTTCAGACTGGACATTGGGAAAACTTCTCCACTAGAGCACCATAGAACAGGACGCTTAGAGAGGGTGCCTGAAGTTTGTTTTTTGACTCATCACTCTGTTCTGCACCCCCTTGACAGTGACTGCTTTTGGACTGATCCTCTTTGAGAAGCAAAAGGCCTCTGTGGTAGCAACATCAATACCTGTATTGTTATTGTATATTCAACATATTCAGTATCATACATTCCACTCCATATTAATTGCCCCTTCACTGGTCTGGCATTTCTTCAACAAACTCCAACACGTGCACCTCCAGTGCAGCACAGGGACAATAAAGAGGCCTTAGAAACAGAAGGTGAAACACCCAAAAGTAAATGGAATAATTTCACTGGCATAAAACAGTAAAAAAAGTTTAGGCCGGGGGGAGACGGAGATACCCAAATTAAAACCCACAAACCACTCCAGATGACAACGAGCCCTCTGTTCTACTGCATCATGCTCGGTCTCTAGGGAGGGCTCCAGACAAACAAGGGATTGTGCCGACGATCAAAGCCCAGGGCACCAACACAAGGCCTATGAGGAGGGACTGAGGGAAGGAGCTCGTTTAGCCTGCAGAAGTCAGAGCTCTGGGGACACAAAAGGGCAGCCCTGCAGCAGCTGCAGGGGGAAACAGCAACCCCTGGTCTCCGAAGTGTCGCACGGCGGGACGACGGGAGGCAGAGGGCAGAAGCTGAAATGAGAGATTTGGACTGCTGGATGTAAACAGAAGTCGGTTCACCACAGTGACAGAAGACAGTGAAGCACTGGAAAACACCGTATGGAAAGGCTGCGTTCCAAAAACTTCCATTCTTGGAAGTTTTCAAAACCTGACTGGATAATGGCCTGATCTCAACAAAATAACTGATGCTGCTTTGACCAGGAGAGAGACTTCCTTACATTCCTTTAAACTAGTATTATACTATAATTTTGCAAAGTCTTGCTCTGTTCTTAATTAAGATTTTTCAAGGTATTTTAAACCTGAAAGAATTGGACATTAAAATGAATCTGTGTAGGTTTATTTTCCCCTAGTTTACCATATCTGGACACATAACACAAGAATAATATGGGTTTTTTCCCACTTTTTGCATGTTACACATGTACGCACACAACTGTGAGTGTACCACAGTTATATTTAGTAAAAGAGCCTGCAATGGTAATGGCTAAATAGAATCAGAGAGAAATATCCAAGTAAAAATTCAGGTGAGAGAAGGACAAAGGATTCTGCTTTAAACAACAGAATAAAGACAGAGACGGAGATTCTGCTCCAGAGAAAAATCCACTGCCTTCTTAATTTGCTACAGAAATGAATCATGAAGGGACTGACTGGTCACTCCAAACCAGCCTTAATTTACCTCTCAGGATCAACTGGAGCCAGAAGACAGAGTATTATTAAGGTTTTCTGAGCTTCAAAACAATGATATAAGAAAGTAGCAGAAAAGAAACCAGCATCAACCACAGGCTAATTCTGAATATTTCCCAAGCCTAATTCCAAATCTCGCCCTGCTTTGCTAGAATAAATCTTTCATCTCCAAGCTGATCTTATATCAACAGTTACCTCATGCAAACCTAAAAAGTACAAAGATTAGTTGCTTTCAAAGAAATAATGTAATATGTGCACTTGATCTTGCAGGTGCTTACAACATAGGAAACATTTGGAAAAGCACAGCTTCCATCAGAATATATTTTTTTCCTAGTAAGTTCACATAAAGAAATTTAATACCTTAAAGCTATTCATTATCCTTCCTAACAAGGCTTTCTAAAATCTTGGTTACTCACACATTCTAAAGTCTTTCCAACCTCTGCGCAGACACTAAATTATTTTCTGAACCCAGATAAATTCCTAAGAGTCTCACTGTGATTTCTACCCAGAGTTAAAACACTCACTACACCATCTTCTTAACCACCTTTTTTAAAAGCATAAACAAACAGGAGGACGGGATAGGAGAAGCACCAGTACCACTAACCCCCCTGAGAGCTTTCTGAGACCTCCTGCTGCCTGGGCCTCCAGTCTGAGCAGGCACAGCCATCCTTACCACTGACAGAGGGACAGAACTTACCCAGGCAGATTCTGCCACTAAACACGAGGGACACAGACAACAGATGTGCCTCTCAACACAAACGTGTCTCCCAGAATTTTTATTTTGCTTCCCTCTTTAAAGCACATGAAATTAACTGCAGTAGTTCTTTTCGAAATTATAAACATGTCATCATCCCTTGGCAGAGGACTCCAGCTTTGGTCCTCAGTTCCCACAGACATTCTACCTCAAGAAAAGTAATTCAAATTATCAAATGTACCTTTATTATTTATTCTCCTTCTCTGCTTCAATCTCTGTAAAAAGGATCTCAGGATTAGAAGCATCCAGATTCTCTCCACAGTACACACCCATGAGACAAGATTAAACAGTTAGAACTTGTCTTCCTTCTCCTCAGCAAAAGTCCTTTAAATAAAGTAAGCTGTTCTGTAAATAAATGAAGTAACAAAGCCTGGCTTCCTATAAATTTTAGAATTGTCTAGGTTTTCTTCCCTCTACAATAATGCAAGCACGGTATTCAAAACCTTACATGGCTGTGTAACGTCTTCAATATCCCTGGATTCTCTGGGCACGTGCAGAATTTCAACCAAATATAAGAGAAAAAAAAATAAATAAAATCCAGCTATTAGGGTAAGACATTAAAGACCTTGTGAACTGGAGTGTCAGGAGGCAAAACCAGAAACTTGTCACTAGATGGGACTCGATCAGATAACGAAAACAGCTACTGGCAATAGCAGTGGATATAAATAGCAAGGTTTCTCCAAATTAAGTCCCTCCCTTTTTTTTTTGTTTGTTTTTTGGGGGTTTTTTTGTTTGGGTTTTTTTTTTTTTTACACAGCATTTACTAACGTTCCCCCAGGGAACGGCGGCTGCCACTCCGGAACGCTCTGGGGTCTTTTGGTTTGGGGGTTTGTGAGTGGTGGTTTGGGCGGTTTTTTGGGTGGTTTTGGGGTTTTGTTGTTCTGTTTTGGTTTTTTTTTACCCCGGGCTCTGCTGCCCCCGCGTGGTGCCCGAGAGCTCCCGCGCCCGCCGGGATCCCGGGATATTCCCGCAAAAACACCGCTGGGAGCACATCGGCCTGCCTGGGATGGGTTGAAAATAACATTTCCTAAAGAGCTGGAGGGAGAGGAAAGAGAAGGGAAGTATTTTCACACTGCATCAGCTTAGCCACAGGCCGAGCAGAAACTTTTCCAGCAAGGCAAGTCCTGAATTCATTTCACGTTACCTACCCCATCGTGTTGTTGAGTCTTCACAGAGATTAAAGCTTTTAACTGGGAGACGGGGGAAAAAAAAATACTGAGAGCACAGAGCCAGGCAAAAAATTATGCAGGAAGAAAAATCATGGTATGCCACACAACTTTCACTTCAAGAATGAGCCACGACGTGCCCTTGAAAAACAAAATCACTGCTCACAGACACAGACAACTGTAACAGGAGAGAAAAATGCTCACAAAGAAAGAATAGAGATACCATAGCAGACACTTACAGGTGCATTGGATAGAGTTCTCAGGGAGAGAAAATTGACAGTTAATGTCACACTGAACATTTTCACACTCTTCAAATCCTGCTGGTCCACCACACGTGCAGGACAGCCAGCTGCAGAGTGAACTGTCTTACAGGTTTTTGTCTGTCTCTTCCAGACAAACAATGGAAAAATTCAAAATTCATCATACAGCTCAGACTTATAAAGAGATCCTCGAAGAAAGAAACCATCACAAGATTAGTTAACACTGAACAAGGACGAGGGTAAGTAAAGCTACTTACAGGGTAATTCCATTCCTGCAAAGGCACAAACAAACACTGCTGCTGAGCATTACTGCAGAATGATGTCAGAACTATCAATTTAATACACAATGGCCAAGAGAGTTTTTTTTAAAAAAAAAAAAACCTTTTGCCTGCACTGTTACATATTAAAATCAAAGTAGCCCTAACTTCCTGAAATTACATTAAAGTCTGCAGTAAATATTCTTATTGTAGCTCTTTTAAATGCTACAATTATAAAAGTTTGCTAGACATGAGTGAACTTCCCAATACTGAGTTTTTAGTTCTTACCCTAATGGTTCTTCTCACTTCTACATTGCCATTTCCTGAAGTCACACTTACAGTTAATCACAGAAGGAATTCTGCATCTGCATCAAGGCTCTATCAGAAAAGTGGCAAATCCACTGCACAACAGCAGATTTCTCTAGTCCTTCATCATCCATCCCTTGTGTAATTTGCATAGCAGAGGACATCATAAAGAGTACTTAGCCCTTGTTTATGAGCTATTTTTAATTCTTAACTGTTTTATAATATAACCTGCTGTAATTATCAAATTAATTTTGTGCCCACAACTTCTCTGGGCAACCTGTTCCAGTGTCTCACCACCCTCACAGTGAAGAATTTTCTCCTCATATTTAATCTAAACCAGTGTGTAAACTTATCTTTCAAAAGTTTATAAGTATCTAAACTACATTTGAAGCATCCTTAAATATGAAGCAAAAATCAGTAAACTCAATCAGAATTAACACATTTTTTTCACTATAATTCAATTCACAGTCTTTACATCGTACTAACTCAGGCGTCTGCTTCTAATGAAGCACCCGACCCAAACACAAAAGCTCTGAACTGAAGGATACAGAAAATAATGTTACAATGAGTCATAATGAAAAATAATAGAAGCCTTTCCAGTGCTCAGATAAGGCACTTCTAACAGAGATTATGGCAGCAGTGCTAACAGAAAGAAGCAGCATTACTTTTTTCCCAGCAGTTTAATAGAGTTTAACCGCCTATGCTCCACTTGGAACATGACAGAATTGTCTGAGGCAAGTCTCAAAAGGCTGAAAAGTCTTTGCAACTAAATTCACAGTAATTACATTTCTAATTACACCTAGAGCACTAGTGATTCCTGTGGTTAAAACCCCCTGAACGGTTTTGTTATTTCCCTCTTTCTGAAAGCTCAGTCTTACACTGTTTGAGCAGAAATTCTAGAAGTTTAAAAAAGATGTATGTTCAGGCACAGACTAAAGTTAAAACAGAAGAAAAGAGTTCTTGTGTGTGGAGAGCAAAGTTAAACTTTTCCATTATTAAAAAAAAAAAAAAAAATGCTCCCTTTAAAAAGAAAAGGTGGCTGTGGTATTGATGCACCTAGAAAGCACAAAGTACAGAGCCTTTGATGTGGTGAATCTGAAGGTTAAAAAGCCCCAAACCAGCATTCCCAACAGTTCAGGCTGCACACTTAGTTTTTAAGGCACTTGCACAGATGCATCTGAGGCAGCTTCTGGCAGCAGCTCACATTAGTTACATCACACCCTAATTACTACATCACTCCACCAGCACTGCCCGGGCAGACCCTGTGGTTCATCATCAATACAGTACTTTGAAATACTGCTGTGTTTTTGCAAGTATCAGAAAACCTCTTCCCCAAGAAAACAACTTGGGCGTATTGCTGCTCTCCTGAACTACACAGACACAGAATGTGTAATTACAGGACAGAGAGTCTCATTTGGCCAACTGGACACGAGATGAAAAGCCTTGAGACTTTTATTCTATTCATAGCTCTGCCCTTGAGCTGCTGCATGACACAGAAAAATTTGACTTTCCTGTGCCTCAGCTTCCTCTACCTTCCTGAGTCAAGTCTATTTATCACTCCGCCCCCTAAGAAATGTTTCTCAGTACATTTTTTTCATTAGTGTCTCTAGGCATCCTCACAGCTAAGAAGCAATATTTATATAGTATTTTAAAGCAATTATGAGATTGATTCATTTGTGACAAAGACAAAAAGACGCAACTGCACTTATAAATTATTAACTTTGTCAGCATTTATTTAGAGTAAGCCTTCATATGTAGGAAGCCATCAGCTACTTACCTGTTGTGAAAACTCTGCTTTTATTGATTTCTGTGCCATCCTGTTTTCACTGCATAGTGCTTTGAAAAAAGATACTCCTCAGAACATGCACGCTCACTGTAGTTAGACGAGATGCCAGTTAAACTTTTCTGTGATTATTAACTCCTTTTGTTCTGTGACCGATTAAGGGGGGCACACTTCCTGCACTGCTGCAGTTCAGATGACTCACATGTTTAATCAGTGTCCAAACACCAAAATCCACAGGAGAACAACTGTGAAAAACTGATATGCTGTAACAGGGACTGAGTTAAAGTAGGAGGGACCCTAGCATTATATGAAAAAAAAAATTAAAGATAAGAAACATGTATGATTACAAGTGCTTAAAAATGAAAATAGCTGATTTTTTTTTTTTTTTGGCAGTTGAGCAAGAAATGCTAAATTCTGACCTTCAGAGATATACGTATCTTGGATTGTCTAGGCATTTGGTTATTCAAAATACCACGAAACTGGTTAAGAAACATCCTGTAGTTTCCACACCTGACTAGAATTTTGGCACTATCCTCACACACTACTACTTCCTCAGGAAAGCAATGCATACAAGAGCAATATAATCATCTAGTGCCACGAAGGAGCAACCACTTGAAATCAGCTACCTCAGGTTCAAACACCTATTCAGGAGATTCATGCACAATACAAATTACGTTTTGCTTGATGCCTGGATGCAATTACATTCCTTCTGAAGTGCAGAAGAGATACATAATTCATAGAGAGCTACACCTCGTGACCCAAGTGTATTTGTCCTTGCAAGTCACACCCAGGTTTGGCTGCTTTATTGCCTCAGCTTGACACTGTGATGTACACCCAGACTGTAATGAGAAAAAATGAGATGTCACAGTGACAAGGCTGGCAGAAGGTAACAACCTAGAAAAAATCTCCTCTGCAAAACATCCCTAAGCATGACAGACACGGTCAGAATCAGTACTAAGGTCACAGCCAGAAGATCACAGCAAAAGCAGCTGTTCAACTCGAGACAAATCACCAATTACCTCCTTTGTCCCAACAACGTCAGCACGACTGATGCGAAGCGGAATTGAAATGGGCATGGAAGGTGCCCAAAGCCAGCCTGACTGCACTAAAGCCAAGGGAGAAAGTCCACGTGATCTATTCTACGAAATGAGTGACGGGATGGAGCCTCCATGAAGGCTGGTAATACCTTAACCCCTACAGGCACTGCTGACACGGCCAGAGGGGAGGACTGAGAACCCAGGGGGCTGCATGGTGAGGAGGAGGAGAGGCAGAGAACCACCCACAAACAGGGATGAGACAGCCCTCACAAGGAGGTATTGTTTCCAGCTGAACACATTGCTGAGGGGTTCACAGTCAGCTGAGATGAATAAGTCCTTTCACCTCTGAAAGCACTCAGCTGCAGAGCAATTGCTACGAGAGGTAAAGTGCTTTCACTGCAATGTACCTTTCCAGAACATAGAAAACTGCTGACTTTGACCTCTGAAAACGTATTAGAGGACACAGCTTCAGCTGTATGTAAGACACTGAGTGCTGTCCCTTAGGAACAGTATCCCAACCCACCTATTCAAAGTCACAGGAACCCTTCCCGAAAAATTGCTGGGGGACCAGGGACAAAATGTACAAGAATTGAGGAAGTGAAGCAAAGCGAGACATTAAGTCAAGGTCAACTCTGTGAAACAAAAATCATACTCGGTTTTAAGCTGGGCAAGTCCCTCAATGTACCCATCAGCTAGTCACACAAATGGAGAGAAGGGAAACAGAAAGGCTGGAACAGGGACTGGAACAGCAGCAAGACTGTTGCTGTCAAGAGAAGCAGGAGCAACTTACTGTTTCAGGGTACAAAACTAAGGCCCAGCTGAAAACAGAGAAGTTTTCTTTCACTTTGCTTTCCTATCCTGCTAAAAAGTCATCATTTGTTCAGAACTAAAACAGTAACCCAGGGCTGACAAAGCTAAAATGAAGACAGAACAAAGATGAACACAAGTACAGCACTACAGCCACCCCTCAATCCACAACATGCTTAGGGTTCTATGCCCTTAATGCCCTTCACTAAATCTGCTCCTTAGAGGTTCCTAAAGCCGGAAAAGCATTCAGGGAGTTCTCCTCCTCTGAAGAAATCCCAAGGACGAGGCAACATTATGCTTGTTCCCTCTCTCAACAGTTTTGTCATGCATCATTTCCCGTTGCCCCTGCAGAGTTTTGTCCTGCACTGTTAACATTACAGCAGCACTAGAAATTCCTGGAGATTCAGCAGGGTCATAAAGTAACGTTGGGTATTTCACTAAATAGGCAGTAACACACCAGAAAAAGACGAAACACTTTCAATCCCCTATTCCTTGTCTGCCCTGTGACGTGCTGCCTTCCAAAAGACAGGGAGGCACTCGTGAATTTTTTAAATTTTCTTTTTAACTCTTGCAAATTCTGATGCATATTCATCGAGCAGACTGCCTCTTCTGTCCTGGTGGCACACAGGGAGCTGCCCCGGGTGAGCCAGGAACGCACACCTCTGCTCCCGGCCAAGCAAAAAGGAGCTGGCACAATTACAGCTGTGAAAGACACTGCCCCAGCTGAGTGTCCCGAGTTGCAGGAGTTGAGGTTTAGCCACGCTGCTTATTCTGGCAGACTAATAGGGAGCACAAAGTAACTTCAACAGCAGGAGCAATTTCTGGGCACCAAATCCATTTTTCTGTGTTCTGCACAGATAAGAGCATCATCCACACCATAGCTGGTACACCAAAGCTTTAAGTTTCAAGCTGAACACAAGTGGAATACTTCAGCCAAATAACAGAAATCTTAGAAAAGTCAAGCTGCTTTACCAGACAACTCTTAACTTCTATTTTTACATCTTTGTTTCTAATACTCACTGCTGCCTCAATAACATTACTTGCTATTTTCAGCGTTTCAAAAAAAGTATCATAGTGATCCTCAAATCCCTAAAGCATCTGAAAACTAGCCACCATTCCTTAAAACTGTAGCTGGATCCATGTTATGAGAACTTTCTAAACATTTGTTCTCAATTTTGATGCAGAAAGTACAACACTAACACAGACGACAGCTGAGCAGATGAAACAAACCTTGAAGTTACTAATAACTCAAACATTAGAGAAGTCAAAATAATCCATCTCACTGCTGTTCCAGGTCTCTTCCTGCAAAGCAAAAGTAACTGTTTCAGGAAACTTAGACTGCTGCACAATACTGACAAAACAGTCTTCTTTGAAAAAGCTAATGCCCACAAGGTTAATCTTTCAGGCTTTCCAGCCTGGGAAGCAGAGCCAACAGCAATAAAGTCTGCCCTAAAGAACCTACAGGCACACACAACCGCCCCTAAAGAAGAGGCCAAGGACAGCTACTGAGCAACTAAAATGTTTACTGTCACTATTTCCATACCACCCTTCACAACAGCAGCATGAGTGCCTTGTAATTCCTGCAATAAAAAAAAGATAAATTCCCTCACCCACCCAACCACCAATTCAGCCATCTTAGCTCAAACCACTTTAATCAGAGATTTATGCTCCCAGAGCCAAGTTGAGCTGGCCCAGAGTTGTTATTTTTTACAGGAGCACTCCTGCATTCCCGTCTTCTGGCAAAGGCAAGTAGGACAGTCATGGCAGAACACAAAACCATTACGTGCCTCACTCCACAAAGGGGACAAGTTTGTCTCTGTGGCCTAGTTGCTCACACAGCGACATCTCTTCACTGGTTTTTCATTAAACCACAGAACAGAAAGAAATCAGAGGTCAGTGTATGCAAGATCCACTTCCTTGACGCAGCACAAATGACACCCCCAGTAACTCAAGACACAACAGTTGTACCCACAGTAGACACCACCACACACACCATGGGGCTTTAGCCACGTGAGAAAGAACATGCATGTTCCATACCCTTGTAGGAACATACATTTCTTCAGCACATTTTTAGACACTGATATAAAAAGTGACAAAAATACCATTTCACTTCAAAAGACATAAACCAGTATTTATAGTAACGATAAAGGTCTGATTGCTTTTGATTAATTTAGCCTTTTTTGCTGCAAGACTGGTTTCCATGGAAATGCAAGCAGACTAAAAACCTGCAAGAAGTGAGTCAGTTTTGCCTGTTTATGTCTCTTTGGTTCCCATGGAAACAGACATTAAAAAAAAAAGTAATAAAAAGGATAAGGGTCCTGAAATACCTTCAGAAAATCTCTTCCCAGAGCTTTATCTCTTTGGCTTCCTTTCCAGAACTAGAGTTGAAAATAACACAGAGCAACAGATGACAGAGTAGTGACTTGATTTTTTTATAGAGACATCAACAGAACACATCCGGAAACGTTTCAAAAACCACATTCAAACTGACAAGCTCAAAACATATAGCTACAAATTGTATTAACTTAGGTTTTGGCAAAAGCACCTAAAGCAGAGTATCTATTTCTTCACATTAATTCCATGTTAATGTAGAGACACACAATGGAGAACAAGAAAACAGCATCACACATGTCCTTGTCTGAAGTATACTTCAGTACTTTGAAAAAGGGGGAAAAAGAAAAAGCTGCCCTGGGGACATGAGTCCAGTATCTCCACTGCCAGGACGTTTCTTTAATGGAATCATTCCTTCCTTACAACACACGCATTTTGAAGTTGCAAAATCAGCTCTATACGTACCAGGTTAAGTACCAAACACCAGCATTAAATGTGTTATGAGTAAAAACGCATTTCTCCAAGCTGATAGAGCAAACCTAAGAGGCCCTGTCGGCAAGACCCCATCTCCCTCTGTACTTTTCAAAGACAAGCACAAGCTGCCTTCCCACAAGCTGTCTTCTTCACACTGGTACACACAGCATCTTCCTTCCTCCTCAGAGCCAAAAGCATCAGGGAAGGTGGAAGGAATGGGATGGGAAGTTGTTAGGAAAGAGGCCGCAGTGCTCGTCTCAGACCTTCAAAGCCTGATCCTATCACCACAATTACTCTGCAAGAACTCCCTGGCAACCAAGTGTCCAGAAACACAATGAACAGACAGGTATGAGTATCCGCTGCTCCGAGATCCTTCCGGAACGTTCCGGACAGCTCAACCTGATTATAAACCTTTTACTTCCTTGATTGTCTCCCACACCACAGTTCTATGTGCTCAGCACATCTCCATGCAACTCAACACTCTCCATCAGAGGGCCACAGAATCTGCCGCTACTGCCTCGCCTGGGAAGAACCTGCAAGGACGGTGCACGTCTCTTACCCCTACTGTCAGAGACTGAAACTGCGACACAAAAACCAGGAAAGAGAAAAAGAAAAGCTCACCTCTGTCCCAGACACCACTTGTCCCAACAACCACCAGAACTCCAGGGCCCTCCCGCATTCCCACAAGTGTTACACACCTCAATTTTGTGCTTCGCTGCTGCTCTGAGAACTAACAACATACTGCCACCGACACGGAACAAGGCTTGGAGAGAGAGGGGTAACAATCACTGGAGGTCTGTCTTTAACAGGAGAAACAGCTGAACTAAATTCAATGTTAATTAGTTCACATTAGCCAAATTCAACCTATTCTTGTCACGGGAAAGATAAGCCTTAGAGAATTAATTATTCCTTATTCTCCTGTGTATTTTGGCAAGGCGTAGAGTTGCACAGTAAGAACAGTCTCTCAGAACTTACCAAGGCATCTCTCAAAGAGGACAGATTTAACATTAAATGGAGAACATTTAGTGTTAAGAGATCATTAAGAGAAACATTGATGTGTATCTTTCAGTTTATTTTGAAGTTTAGCATCCTTTCTTGCAGAGGTCAGAAGTGCATATAAACAAATTACTTTAGACATTCACTTACTTTAGCAGCTAAATACACAAACATTCAAGTCTCAGGGAGACTAGATTCTTTACACAGCTACCATTTAAATTCATTCACAACAAAAACGTGTGCAGGTGGTTTCTAAAACATTAAGTGAACAAACCACACAAACAGTGAGCAAGCAGATGAAGTGTTTTCCACCATACTCTATGGCAAATTTGTTTGTTTCCGTTATTAAAGACAGGTGTCAAGTTTACCAAAACCAGTCTCTGAAGAGATTGCAAGGGTGTCAGATGTCAGGGTCAGATTAGTTTCATGCCTCCTCCAGCACAAAGAACAGAACAGAACAGAACAGAGGAATGCGACTGCTGAAGCTAGGGAGTCACTATTAAACAGAAAAAAAGACACTGGTCACAAAAAAAGAGAAAGTAATTTAATAAGAAGGTAACTTACACACAGTCAACAATCTTGGATCATTAAGCACACAAAAATTACTGCATCTGACCTAGTTTTGCCTTTGGGGACATCAGCATTATCATACCAATCTTAAAGAAATTTACAAGGTCACACACTGAATTCAGGAAACCACCTGCCCTGTGCACTGAAGTAGGCAAGGCTCCCCTAAGAAAATAGAAAGTATAATTGCTCCATTTTAAGTTGGATCATATTACACATGCTCAAGGAAGTTTAATCACAGTTAAGTAAGTCAATTCAAGTCTGTAATTTGTTAACTTCCAAATGTTTAGAAGCTTAACATTAACTCCTGATACCAAGTTGCCCAGTACTGACTTTTAAATTTGTATTTTGAATCTGCATAAGTTCCTCCTGTGTAAAATCACATGACAAATAAAATGGGGTTTGGTACATACAAAACTCGGAAGACCAAATGAAAACAGGGACCATCTTCACCGCTTCAAAAGTAACATGGAAAATTTTATCCTCTTACCCTGGACTGCCGTTCACACTAATATTTCAAGGAGCTCCATCTGATACTTAAGACACAATCCATAAAAGTGTCTAGAAGGAACAACAGTACAGCCTGAATCAATTGTGACAACTGATAAAGATCAATAATCTAAATCCTTAAAGTAGCATCATCGCTTTGTATGTGTACTGCAACTTCATTTCACACAAAAGGTTAATAAAAAGGAGACACACACCAAACAGAAGGTCTGTGATGCCATCTCAGAGTGCTCCTGTCAGAACATCCTGGGTACCCAAAATCAGCCAACACACTCTAACTAGGCTGCAACTTGAAGTCATCTTTCCAGGTAGAAGTGTTCCATTTACAGAAACCCACAGTATTTGCACACAGATTTGCAACCCTGCATCACAAGGCAATGTGACCACAGAACTCCCCAGTGACTGGCAGGGCGTGTGGTAACAAACAACACACAAAGCTAAAGGTACGAGAGCTTGGAGAAAGTTAGAACCCTCACCACCACCTTGGTATACAACACAAACACAGAGCTGTTTCTCCACATGTAACAAAGATCTCACGTAAGCTGTGGCACGAAGGGGTTTTCTGCAGGCCTTGGGAAGTCCAGTGTGATTTCCTGGTGATATGAAGGAAGTGGCAGATGGCAGATGGTGTGATTTCACAATGGATCATGTGGTAGCAGATATGTGCAAGGTGACAGACCAATTTATGGCCACAATGACAGCCCTGAGCCATTTGGGAAAGACCCTGGCACCTGGAGAAGGGCATTCCCAAAAATCCATTGTAAAGTGACAAGGCTTTGTAAAGTGAAAAGGGACAAAGATGGCTTCCCAAAAGACCCCAGCACCTTCCCAGCAACAGAGTCAGGATCAACAAAGCATGGAGGTAGCAGGGCCTTTCTTCACAAACATCCTACCTGATGGGAACTCAGGAAGCCCACCCTTAGGGCTACGTCATCTGTATGTCACCCCAAAAATTAGTTTATTGACTATATCTAGTCACTCAAACTGCCTAAGGAAAGAGTAAGTATAGAAAGAGATAGGACACGAGCAAAAATCTGGGAGAAGTTCCATCATTTCTGCGGGGGTAACCAACAGGCTGCCTTTTCTCCTTCCACTCCTCAGGGGTGAGAAACCGTTTTTACATTTTACTTTGCTTTCCCCTTTACCCTGACTTTGATATTTTACTTTGCTTTAGATATTTGACCTTTACCTTACAGATACTACTTTTACCTTGCCCTATACCTTAGAGACTACCGTGCATATATATTTAACTTTTTTTTTATATATATATATATATTGTACTTTATCGCCTTAGATCACGTACTCCAACTAGTTGTACGTGGTTTGCCTTAAAGTGTGTATGTATTTCTTTGTCTTGGTGAGTGCAAGTGTGTGCTAGTGAGAAGGGGCAATATTCTTTCCTTTTTGCTTTGTGTTAGTGAGTGTGTTTAGATTTTGTCCTAGTCTTTGTAAATTGGTCTGCCGTGGAGGGGGGTTCGNAGGGGCAATATTCTTTCCTTTTTGCTTTGTGTTAGTGAGTGTGTTTAGATTTTGTCCTAGTCTTTGGAAATTGGTCTGCCGTGGAGGGGGGTTCGCTTGAGTTTTGTATTGAGGTGTTACAGCGATCTCTTGCTTCTTAGGGAGTTGTGTTGTTCTTTGGAGAGCGCTCTTCTGGTTTGAGGTTTTACTAGTTAAGTGGAATTTTGCAGTGAAACGTTATCGCCGACGGCGCAAACCCTGTAAGTTGTCACAGATTTGTATTAATAAAAGTTATTTCGTGAGCTGCTAAGACCTAGTCCATTCTTTTTTGTTTTCCTCGGTGCTGGCAGGCTCGTCGACAGCGGAATAACTCGTAGGAGAAACTTGCTGAGAAGGTTCTCCATTGCTGTTAAGTGCAGTCCCCATAAATAGGGTATCAGAAGTCCTGTCCTCCTCACTGAATCTGTCAAGTGAACGGTCTCCCCCTAAGGAGATGCTGACAGACTGTTTTCGGACTTCAAAGGCTTTGAACTCCCAGGAGGGAGACACGAACAGACAAAAAATATACTAATACAGGTGGGACAGAAAATCCTTCATTTCTGCTCCTTTTCAAGTGACAATAAGGCAAAGCTGTTCTTTTAACTACGACCGTACTTATTTTCACGCGGGAAGGACTTTCCACACCTCATCAACAATAGTGCTACTTTTCAGAAGGTCACAATCAAGATTTTTAACTCCCTCCCTGAAGCACAAACCTGAAGAAAGAACCCCTGTGCAGAAAGACACCGATTAAAACAAATTTAATGTTACTGTAGCTGTTCTAGTACAATGCACCTTAGCAGTTCTCCCTGCGAAATCACAGCATCAGCACAAGTGTCATATTTGAGTCCTCATCTGTCACCGTGCAAAACTTCTTAAGAGCACGTAACCACAGATTGGGAGCATACAGAGGTAGAGAAATGCTAAGTTTAACAAGCACTGGAGCAGAGACCTCCAGCAGCGCGCACGGAAACGCAACACAGCGAAGGCAGAATTTGACCAGCGGGTTGTTGTCGGTTCTGGATCAGTGTTTCTCAGCTGCTGATCCAGGGAGCAACAGTCGGCTGTGAGACATCTGAAACAGCCCGTGGAACAGCTGCAGAGAAGGCTGGCTTGTGTTTCGGGCAGGAGGGGGAGAGGAGGGAATTGTTTTCTTGTTTCTTATATTTTCAATAAATAATTCTCGCATGCAAGCAAGAAAGCAATTAACCCAGGCAAAAACAAGAGGAGTAACTGAGCAATCAAACCTCGGCCTAATTTCTGTGTCGTTGCAACTGTAACCTCCTATGGCACAGTACAATCCTCAGATTGTATTCAATGAGGTCAGATGTCTCTTTGGACTTAAAAAGGTTGAGAGACATCCTTTTAGATGACAGATAGTTGGCAGATAATGTCATGGAAGATAAATGGAAGATGAGGATTTCTGAAGGACAAAATAAGATGATGAGATAACCAGCATGCATGATTACAGAAAGAAATCAAAATTCACCAGAGAAAAAAGCAACTTGTCATAGACGTTTTAAAATGTACAGAAGATTCAGGGAACAAAAGCCTCAATATTGAAAGTCTTTATTTTGACAATTAGGATTCATAAACTAACACAAAATATTCCAACGACTGAGGTCTCTAATACTAGATTTGTAAAGCATGAACCTGCTCTTGTACCCAGTAATAAAAGTAAAGCCATAAAGAGCATTAGGTAGTCACAAATTCGACCCCTTAAGCATACTAAAAGCTCCAGCATTTGAGTGGGCTTAACCACATCCCTCTAATACTACTAAATCAGAACCACCTCACTGCTATTGCAGCTATTTGACAGACATTTTAGGGAGCCCAGGAAGTTACACGGTGCTTTATACTTACTTGAATCCTCCCATCTGAGAAGGTGCAACTTCCAAGCAGAATAGTACAGAAATCCCAGTACCAGAAAGAGGCAGAGGGCTAGCAGCAGGTTACGCATAAACACCAACAGTCCCATCTTCACATTAAATCTGCTCTTCTACATGACCTGAGAGAGAAAAGCACGTTGAGGTTGGGATCGGAGCCGCCTTCTCCGATGGACATCCTCCCTAAACAGGCACTCCCACACCCACGGTAATCGTGCAACAAGGTAAACACATGGTCAAACACACCCGCTACCCAAACCGCGTCAGAGCAGCAATAACTCCCATCCAAGGCAGCTGCCTTTTTTGGCTGTCCCAGGGGTACACGCGGCTCCGGCGGGGCGGGGGGGTCACCGCAGCGCTGTGACAGGGCACTAGCCCCGCTTCCGAGAGCTCCGCATAACCGAGCCCGGCACGGCCCCGGCCGCCGAGGCCTGGCGAGCACCGCGTCCCCCGGCACGCCGCAGAGCGGACCCGCATTGCCCGGGGTGTCCCAGGGCCGGCGGGGCCCG
>VXAY01003231.1:600576-638782 GCA_013399855.1 Oxyruncus cristatus | reverse complement strand
CGGCCGGCTCCGCTCCCCGGCGGGTGTCCGGCCCCGTCCTCCAGAGCCATGCGCTGCTCCCGAGTCACGCCGTGGCACCTCCGGACCGCTGCGGTGCCCCCAGTCCTGGCACTGCGTGCTCCCTCCAGGCGCTTCAGCCCCTGCCAGGCTTGACGCGTTGTCACTGCACAGCACTGCACCTTCCCCAGCCGACGCACCTCCAGACCCCGCAGCCACCGCTCTGTACGTCCCTGCTGCCCAGCGCTGTGCCCCGGCAGTGACACGGCATCCCCTGCCCTGCGCTCACTGCATCCAGTGCGCTGTCTCTCCCTTTATCTGCTGCTCTGCCCACCCTCCGAGCGCTGCTCCGAACGGCCTCACCCCTGCCCTGCTCTGCCCAGCGAGGCTGCAACCACTAAACAGGGAGCCCAGCCCTGCCTTGCTTCCGTCACGGCCCCGCAGCCCCTGTCCATCCCGCACTTTCCAGTCACTGCCTTCGCACCGTCCTCAGCTCCCGCAGATCCCGACTGCACTGCACACCCAGCAAGGTCCTGCCCAGCCACTGCCCGGCACTGTGCCACCTCCCTGGGCCTCCCAGTGGGCACAGCCTCCACCACTGGACCGCACCGGGCTGCACGGACCACGCTGGGCGGCACAGACCCCATCAGCTGCCCTCCTACGGCACAGCACAGCTCACACCACGCAGCCAGTGCCTCTCCCAGGCACTCCCCGATGTGTTTGGGTCTCCGCGTTCTCACTGCACAGCTGCCCTGCGAGCACTGCAGCACTGGGGCCAGCCTGCACCTCGTTCTTCCCACAGCATTGCCCTCTTTGTTGCTGGCCTTGCCATTACCCCTAACGCTTGTTAGGCAGAGGATAAGTGACGAAATCAAGTATAAGGCAGCACGGGGACAGAATGATAAAGGGAAATTGTTAGCCGTGTGGGGAAAAGTCATCTGAAAGGAAAGAAACCGTTAGGAATAAACCTGCATCTTCAGCACAGCCCAGCAGCCCAGTGACCCTCCATGTGTCATGGGTAACAGAAGGAAAACAAAAACCACGTGAGTTTAGGGGAATCTAAGGAGGATCATGTCCAGCATGGTGGCAGCTCCCAGTGCGGGCGAGCCCAGGCGCCAATGTCAAACAGCAGACACTGCCTGGAACAGCCCAGGGCTGCCTGAGCACTGCCTGAGCCCACTCCCTGGCAGTCCACAAAAGGCAGAGTTCATGCAGGGCACAGGGAGAGCTGGTGGGGGCTCACACAGCCCCACTTTCACAGCCAGAAGGCCCACTTTGTGTTCCGCACAAATGAAGTCAGTGCCAGCTGCAAGTGTCGCACCCACACAGCCAGGCTTGCAGAACTGCCACGCTCCTCCGCAGAGACATGAGGGAGGCACGTGTCACATTGACATGCCATTAGGTTCTTTTGGATACCAACAACAACTTCCAGATGCAGCACAGGAGACCATCAGACTCATGCAAACACCCAGGTATCGCTGGCACCGATTTCCCCCATAGAAGGTGCGTAGAGAGGGGATACAACCGCACGTATTCAGCCCTGTTCATCTGCAGGTCTGCCCTCCCTCTGCTGCCCACACAACCCCCAGCTCCCAGGGCTGATCCACTCAGGATGCTCGTTGCTCTCAGCCATCCGAGGCAGCTCCCTTCCCTCCAGCTTCGTGGCAAGCTGGCAGCCAGAGCTGGGCTGGGCAGCCTGCTCCAAAGACCCCAGCTCTGCTGCCGGGCTCATTTCCTCCAGTAGGACCACTGACTCCTGTGCCACATCGCGTCTGACTGGAGCCCTGTTTTACTTTACAAACACTTGCTTTAGGCCTGCTTCTCTCTTCCCCTCTTCATCCCTCTATCCGTGTAAGCTGGGTCTCTCTTCCCTGCCTCAACTACCGTTGTCCCAGTGACAGGGAGCTGCCTGCACTGCCTGCCCCCACTGCGCCACATCTGCTCTGTCTCACCCCAAATCCCACCTAAACAGTCCCAACTGTACCACTTTGCCTTTGAACCCCACGGTGTGCAGGCTCAGCAGGTGATCTGATTTCACCGATGAGATAAGCAGGGACCTACAGCAAGAAGCCAAACAGTGACAAGGCTGGGGCTTGCTCCTGAACCTGTGCTTGTCACTCGGGAAACCCTACCCCCATTATCAGGTGTCAGTGTGCTGGAAAGGACCCAGGATGAAGTCATGCTGCTTGCCAGGCTGGAAAAAACTCAGGAGAGAAGCACTGGGTATCTTTGAAAATCAGGTACCAGTGCCTGGCAGCTGTCTAACAGCCACGAGATGAATTAACGCAATGATTAGTGGAGTGATTTGGTTCAAGTATCAGGACTTCAGTCTGAGCATGTTCCTACTTAACTTACACATTTCATTCGCAGGCAGATGTCAAGCTGGATGTTGCTAGGAGATAGACAGCAGGGGAATAATTAAGTCTGATTAAATCCTATCATATTGCTGTGCCGCTTTCCAGAATGCTCTGGAGCTTTTCAAAGCCAAACTGACCGAATGACAGGGCAAGAGCTGCAGCCCATCCTGCTCAACAAAACCCACTTGCAGCAAACCTGCTGAGCCTGTGACTGCCCATGTGTCTGCAGAGCATTTCCTGCAGCAACACTGGCCACCATCTGGGGAAAAAAGGCTCTTTCAGAGGGCACAGCTCGTGGCTGCATTAGCAGGTAACGCAGGACAGTTGGACCAGCCAGTGCTCAGAGCAGGCAGTGAGGGTTCCTACCCCCATGTCCGTGCATCAATGCTGCTTGGGATGTCATGTTGGACTAGGCACAACTTGGGCACAGCGGGTAACCATCAGCAAAGCTTCCTTCTGCCCTTCTTTTGAAAGGAGCCCACCTGGGGCATGCCAAAATTGCTCTGCAAATGCCCCTCATGTGCGGTGCTAAGCACCGTGGGGCGTTCCCAGTGAACTGATGCCTGCCTGCTTTTTTCATTCATGGTGGCTGAGCCATACACTGTATGAAGGGCACATAAATAACAGCTACCTCTTCTTTTCCCAACAGTAAATAAAGTTATGCTGTAACTATCTGCATCAGATGCCAAACACACACACATCAGCCTCCGGGCTTCCTCCATAGTGAGACTCCTAATCCCGTTTTGCTTCTCTACCCTATAAAAATTATCATTCTAATGCTCACACTGTAATCCTTCTCCCCGAATTACATGTCATCATATCAGACCTGATACTAATTAATGCAATATTTTATGATTAATTAAATACCACTAAATACCACAGCAAAGATCTCTTTCAAGTAATGGCTAGATGGAGATTACCTCTGCTGATGCACAGGCTTGAGGAATGCAATCTGGGCTGTAAGACACTTGTATTTTGTCTTATCTCTCTGACCAAACTTGTTTCGTTCACACACTCATTATGCTTTATTCTTAAGTGCAGGCTCTGTCTCTGATCAGCCTGTGGAAAATACATTTCTGGTGCTCTGGCTGTGCTAAAAACAGAAATGTTAAACAGCAGCAGCAGCAGGCCCACACAAAGCAAGCTAAAACAATCTGAATTCGGCCCAAAAATTCTGCTACCCTCCAGATGTTTTCAACAGCGAAGAGCCACACTTACCACTACGGGTGCAGGTAAACACCTGGAGCCTGCCCAGTCGGCTCCCCAAGCACTCTGCCCAGCTGGACCCGGTTTCCCAGGGTCTTCCTCAGCTGAAGTGACCCAGTGGTCCTGCCTGGCAGGGGCCGTGTGAGCAGCGGGCCAGCACAGCGCTCAGCGGTTCATCTCCTTGCAGTAATTCCAATACACTACGTTTGGTTCACGCACAGTTTCCAAGAGAGGAGGTAGGCTTGATTTGGAGACAAGCGGTGGAGACTCCTACCTTTCTGGGTCTGTTTCAGGAGTCCCTCACCCTCACGTTCAGAGGAGCATCCCACCTCCCTGCGTCTGGCTTCAGCTTGCAGACATACCATTTTGTTCTGCCTTCTGCTTGATTAAAGAGCCTTTCAGAGCCTGGCATTTTCTCTTTGTGACACTACACATATGCTGCAAGCAAACCCCCTCTCATCCGTCTTTCTGATAAGCTAAACATACTGAGTTGCTTAATTCTCTTTCTGCCAGGCTTTTCCTCCCACCCTCGAGCCATTTTTTGCATTTCTGCTCTGCACAGCCTCTCTGATTTTCCTGAATCCTCTTCAAGATGTGGAATCCCACAATGAGCGTCCCTAATGCTTTGACACAGGGATTAAATCTGCTTTTTAATTAAATCCTGTCTTAAAGGTCTGCACTGGTCCTTCCTGCCATAGCATCAGGGTAAGCATTCAGGCAGGATTGTCCTGAATCTTTTCCAGACCCGCTGCTGGCAGGTTAGAGCCACCTGGGCTGGCCAGCTGTATCTCAGCTGCACATCCAGAACCCTGACGGATGGAGTTTGGTGATCAGGGACACCTTCACTCCCACACACCTCCCTCGCCTGCTCCCTGTCCTAGAATCATGGATGTCATGGCTGTCTCTCCAGCAGCATCACAAAACAGTCACTGAAAAGATGGGCTTGTATCCACAGAGAGTGTGATGCAGGGTGTCGTGCCCACAGGTCCTCCGGGGGCCTGAGGACTGCAGGCAGAGTCCAGTGGGTTTTCCTCTGGCCAGCAGTTGTTTTACCCAGCTAGGCACCACAGGGGAGAGGGGCACCACATTCCAGGGGGCTTAGGGAGCTGAGCCTGGCAGGAGGGAGCAAGGCATGGCGAGCTGTCCAGGAGCAGACATCCCAGCTCACAGTAGGTCACTGTGCTGTGAAAGAGAGGAGAGCACAGAACCAAGTGGTGCCTGTTGGCATCCAGGCAGGTTTGAGTGCTCTGTCTGGGAAATATTTTGCAATGCCTCTTAGTATTTTACCCAACCTGTTCAGAGTGACAGCAGTCACTGTGGAATCTGGTGCACTGACCAGTTACTGGGCGGCACACCATGAAAACAGCCTCTTAAATAATAGGCTATGTGAAGGTTCTTTTATTCTGGTCTCTCCCCAGCAGCAGCCCCAGTGAAGCCTACCTGAGACCCAGGAGTAAAATGGGGAATCTTGCCCAGTCCGTGTGCCATCATTGGATATCACAGCGCACTTCTTCGTGCTGGTGCTGCAGGAACCTGGAAGGAGCCCAGCTCCAGCTGTGGCCATGCTGCTTCTCCAGAGCCAGGAGTGCTGCCCTTGAGTTTCTGAGATGATTGCTGAATAAACCTGAATTTCAGAGACAGTTAGAACTGTGATGGCCGTGACCCTCAACGGGCTCATCTTGAGCCCTCCAGCCAGGCATTGCCCTGTCCCCTTTCGTGCCATAAGGACAGCTGAAAGAGTCAGGTGAGGTAGCAGGTGCTGTCCAGCCGCTGCCTCCTCTCAGACAGGAATGGAGTGACTCCATCTCCCGCGCTGTCACAGAGAGGAGGGAATTTGGCAGAGCAGTGGCACAAGGAGAAAGGTCCCCAAACCAGTCACGCTCATGCCACAGGGCCCAAGTAATTTGCAAACATTTTGATGACATAATCACAGACTCTCCTAAACATACCTGTTGATTTTTAATGAATGGTCAGCTGGTAGGAGGCCAGTGTGATTCAAAGAGCCAAAGTAATGAGCAGAGAAATGGCAGAGAGCCCCAGAGTGCTGCTGGGGAGATGAAAGCACAGCTAAGGGCATCCTGAGGCTGTTACACAGCACAGACCTCGCAGGGAAATTCCTTCCTGGGCAAAAAGGTCTGGCTGGTGAGAACGGGAGCATCTATAGAGCACACTTTGCCTTCTCCACTGCCATCAACAGTTACATAGAATTTTAATTAAAAGTCTGTATTATAAAGAATTAATAAGACTCGCAATTTAACAACTGTGTGTATCAACAGCTACATTCTGAGGTGTGTCGGTGAGCCAAGTCTTAATGGGGAGACATCAACAGTGGGGAGTTCACCTAAACCCACACTGACAGTATCCTGGCCTGGTGTCATTTAATAGTTCTTAAAACCAGCTGCCTGAATGAAAAGCTGAAGGCTTACATTTGGGGGTTTAAAATACTGAACAGGCTGCCTGCTGCTACAGCATGAGCTGGAAGGCCTGGGAAAATGATCACAGTCCACAGCACAGTGATGGGCTGCAAAGGAGGGTTCTTGGGAATGAAGAGAACAGGCTGTACCACAGGGTGGAGGATCTCCCAGAAAGAAGGGGTGGGAGGTGGAATTAAGGAAACAAAGCTGAAAAAGAGAGCTGTCCCCACACATGACTGTTGCTGTGAGTCTGCAGCACAGCACCATGGTTCTGAGAACCGTGAGTCAGAGGGTCATGGAGGGGATTTCCAAGCAGAGCTAGAGCTCTGGCAAAGCCAACTGGATGACTGGTCCAGCTCTGCAAACTTCAGAACAGGCACAGAAATCCTGAGGAGAAGCACCACCGTAAAAAAGAAGCTAAGGCTTGGAAGTGTGGCAAATAAAGCTGTGTGGGATGTGAGGAGTACAGGCTACTCTACTGCCACCAGAGAGGGTCTCCTCACCAGGGGAAACAGAGCACTGCTGTGGGCAAAGGGAAGTGCAGGGGCCAAAGGTGAGAAGTTGAAGACGGGAAAAACTCAAACCTGAAAGTAAGTAGAGCATGGTCTCTGAAGGCTGCAGGGGCAGCCATCCCCACCATGCAGTAGCCTAAAAATAAGATTAGAGGGTCTCAACTTCAATTTTTTGACATTTGTGGCTTGAGGATGAAGAAGGGCTGCTGCACAGATGTGCTTGCTGTTTTGCCCTGACCTGTGTGCATCCTTGGGTTCACCGCTCCTGATCTCCCATCCAAACAGCTCCAGCAGCAAAGAGGAGACCAGGAATGATTCCTGTGTGATGGAAAAGGCAGTAGGGAGGGTGTGGAGGGGTCAGCCTGAGGACAGTCTTCTTCACCTGCTCTTCCAGCTCATGCATGTCTTTCTAAAAACAGGTATGACAGCCCATGCTGGCTCCGTGGCACCACACTGCCTGTAGCAGTGCTCATCACCAGCCCTTTACCCAGGGAATGCCTCATTTCTAGCCTGGAGCTTCTCTACTTAATTACTCGCACTGGAGCAAGCAAGTCTTTTTGCCCCTTCAGCTGGCCTGCTGTGGTGATGGGGCCGTGTGGCCATGGGCTCCTCTTTACAGCCTCTTCAATCTGAACCCCATCTCACCTCCACTGCTCCCTGGTGCACTGAGGCCTCAGAACCCCAGGAACACACCTGCGACCTTCAACGCAACACAGCAAACACCTCTGCTGCTCGTACTTGTCTCTGCCACACGTGCCCAGGTGAGCTGATGCCAAAACCCGCAGCGTAAGCAGAGCAGCAGAAATGCTGGAGTCAGTCTCCACTTCAGATTTACAAGCCTTCCCCATCCGCATTGCTCTGATCTGTTCCCCACGTGTCCTGGGGAATGGTTGGCTCTGGTAAGCGGCTCCCAGGGCATGTCTTGTCTGCAGAGCCACAGGCCGCACCCCTCCACGGGTGGCTGCCCCTCTCAAAACCCTGTGGTGCACCAAGGCACATCAACACCTCCCAGGATGGAGGGCCATGTGCCTGGAGTGAAGACACTCTTGGCAGCATCCCACGGCCTGCCCGCCCGAGACCAGGGCAAGTGTGGTGCTCAGGAAAGGGACCAAGGAGATGGGAGGTAGCAAGGGCAGGGGGCAAGGAGAAGCAGGAGGAAAGGGAAAGCACCAGTCAACTCTAATCCTGTCAGCCACTGGGAGGTGGTGGAGGAGATGCTGGTGTTGCTGGTGGAGCTGTCACCTGTGGGCGCAGGAGCAGCTGCTGGGCACAGGGTGCTGGGCTGGCAGGGGGCCCAGCTGAGGCAGCTCTGCCATGTCCTGGTGCCTGCCCTGCTCCTGGGTGCTGATGCTTATCTGCTTCCTCTTGGGAAAGGGAGGAAAGGAGCCATCCAGCACAGCCTGGGCCGTAGGGCAGAGCAGGGCCTGCGTGGGAGGGTGCAGGGGCTGGGTTTGCACCGCCTTGACCCCTGTGCTGCAGGATGTGGCCAAGGATTTGTGCTCTGCTGGGGGGCACGGACATGCTGTGTTTTGGAGGTTCAGCATTTGTGGCAACCTGTGCATTCTTGCAGCTACTTTGCATGATGGCTTAGAGCAGCCAGGGGGAAGTGCCTCCGGAGGCTGTGCTGTGTTTGCTGGCAGGACATGGGCTAACAGCAGCCATGAGGACTCAGCTGCCAGCCACAGGCAGGGCACACAGACAGAAGGGTGCTGCTGAAGCACCTCAGCCCCCCCAGGTACATCACCCACAGTCACACAATCCTGTGGTGATAGGTACAAGTGAGAACAGGACTTAGGGAACACTGGATCTTGTGTAATAAGTGGGGTCCTAAACAGTGTATGTGCAGAGCTGCCAGCCACAGAGGACTCTGCCCTGTCCCAGCAGCCACGGGGGAACAACCAAGCCAACAGGTCCCCCAAACACAGCTCAGAGGCAGCTGCAGCCCACCCAGCCCAGCTGCAAGAAGGCAGGGACAGACCTCAGCCTCTCCAACAATGTTCCCCACCCTACCCCCTGGGAACCAACTCCCTGTACCGCAGCCAAGGGAGTATGAACTTTCTGCAGCCATCACCTGAACCCCTGCTATGCTGGGGGATGCTGGCAGGTCCACAGGGCCATGCAGAAGCAGCTTCTGGAACTTTCCAGGGCTCAGCAGCCAGTCGAGGGAGGCTTGCACCGGCAGCAGGGCTGGTCCTTCCAACGCAGGGCTGGGGGAAGCTAACCACAGTGAGGTGTTGGTACCAGTGACATCCTCCCTGACAGACTGGTTCCTGGTGAATGGGGTAGATTAACACTGCTGATTTGCACAGTTGCCCAGACAAGTTCTGTATTCAGAGTCCAGCATCTACAACCCATCTGAGTTGTCATGTGAGCCCTGGCATGAAGCTGGGCAGAGCAGCCTGCCCCAGCCATAGACCCTGGCTCTGCTGGAAGTGTTGAGCAGTTACCCCCTCTGCCAGCACCCAGGACACATCCATGGTTTGGCACTGTCACCTCCCAGCAGCACTGTGTCATTGCGTGTGCTCAGGGCATCGGGCTCCTGCTCCATGCCAGGCACCCCCAGCAGTGCTGGGGGACCAGCTGCAGACAAGCCTGGCCACAAAGGGACGGCCTCCTGCCCCAGATCTCCTGCTCTCCAGCATCTCACCCAAGTCACCTCCGACTCACCACTCCTTCCACTCTGTCAGCTGCAGCCCCACCCAGGGCTCTGCCGAAAAGGGAAAGCTTTGATCCCTTCTTCCGTATCACTTTCCAAGCCTCAGGCCCTGCAGAAAAGCCAAACTCATTAGCTGAAGGGGCTCCCCATTTCTACGACAGCAAGTGACCACGTGTAATCACGTTGCTGCCCGTGCTTCAGTCCCGCAGCATCATCTGCTCAGATTCCTCCTTCCTTTTCCTTCACGAGCCAGGAATTACCTTCAAGGTCAAGAGCCAGTGAGATCTGGGGAATTCATGAACCTGCTCTCTCAAGGGCAGGGAAACTGCATGAGTTCAGAGAGAGAAGGATGGTGGTATCCTGCACCAGTAGCTGTTCCCAGCAAGCCCAGAGCCGCAGCACCAGTCACTGGTGCCTTTCCTGAGGGAATGGCCCATGCTCCTCCCATTGCACCAGGTGGCTGCAGCTGGGAGAGGCATCGCGTGGTCCGGATGTGGAGTGAGCCTGTCATCTCTCCCTCATCAGCACAACCAGGCCTAAAAATATCCCAGAGTGGGCCGACAGTGGTTGTGCTACAGTCTCTCCATTATGCAGATGGAAATGGCTGGTCCCTGCCAGAACGCCTGGGGCAGCACCAGCTCCTCCGCCCTGCACTAGCACAGGATGTTGGGATAATTATTGGATAATCTCCATAGTGGAGGGGTGCCAGGGACAGACCATGGCACAGAGCATCCCAGCCAGGCACAGCATCACTGCTCAGGCTGTCCCAGCCAGGCCAGACAGACAGCTCTACAGGCACTGTCCCTCCTGGGTGCATGGGATGGAGCAGGGCGAGGAAGAGAGGGAGTTTCACAGATCACTGCCATGAACCCCTAGCAGTGATGAAAAGGGGTGCTGCCCAGACAGCCCACAACAAGTCAAAACTGCACCCAGGCAGCCAAGCTGAACAGCACTTTGAGTGCAAGTGCAGCAGCACAGGGAGTTGGAGGGCAAGTCTGCAGAGCAGCCACAGCAGGAGTGGGATCAGCCCTCAGCCCACAGGAAAAGCCACAGGAGCAGAAGAGCAAGGCACTGAGTTTGCAGTCAGGCCAGGAAGAGGGCTGGCCTTGAGCCCTGCAACATGCTGGCAAAGGGCAACACTGTCAGCTCCTCCCTTCCCATCCCTGCATGTCCCAAATCCACAGGCCTGAGAGCGAGCACGGCTGATGATGCTGAGCCTTAGGCAATCGTCCACCAAATAAACCTGAGTGGGAAAAAGAGCAGAGATGCTGCTGGAGGAACCAGGAGGGATGTGCAAGCTCATATAGGAATGGCTTACAGCATGAATCCAACCCCAAACAGAGACTCTGGCTCTGACACAGACTCATGGCTGGCAGGTTTTATCCTTGCCTGACTGGTGTTCCCAGGACGTCACAAGCATCCTTGACGCCACACTTGAAGTCCTGTGGGCGCACAGTCAAACCTCTCCTGGAATGGTGACACAGGGCCAAGGCCACACTGACAGGGCAGCACTTCCCACAGGGACACACTCCAGGCACGGACCTGTCACACCTCTTCCCACACCAGACCCTTGGCAGTTCCCAGAGCCTGTGGGGAGCTGTCTCCAGGGAGCAGAGCCCTGAGCAACCTCACCTGCTTGTAGGGCTGGAGGACAGGTTGTGCTGGGAGAAGGTGAGACCAAAACACCATATGGCCCAGCCATAGCCAGGCATCTGCTCACTGGGAAGGGGAAAGTCTCCCTCAGCAGGTACCAGGCACCCCTCCAAAAAGGCTGCACAAGGGCTCTTCTGTCCAGTGGCTTTTGGAGGAAGGATTTTCTAGGCAGGCTCTAGCCTGCCTGCATAAGGGGTGGGGATCTATGTGAGAAGTGATGACTGTCCAGCCCTCAGGGATTTCCGCCATGGTTCCAGCCCTGTACCTCTCGCTGGGAACAATCCGTTCAGCCTCCACAGAGCCAGCACACAGCTGGAGGCTGCTTGTTTGCAGTCTGCACAGATGGGCAGAGGACTGATCCAGGTCCCCCAGGGCTGCCCCCACAAGTTGACAGAAGCTGGAGGACACAAGCAGGCAGGAGGGAGCCCGGGCAGCTGTCTCAGCCAGCATGGTCCAGGGTGGCAGTGCAGGAGCCAGGCTCCCGGGGAAAGAGCCAGTGTGATGCCTCACACAGGCAACAGCCCAGCCCAGAACAGGCAGGGCAGTGGGGCAGGAGAGACCTCACTACACTGCGACCCTTCAAAGGGCTCCTCTGGAGAAGGTGAGGAGCAAGAAGCCCCTCCCCAAGCTGGCCCATCAGGTGCTGACGTGCCTGGCTCCCAGCCCAGCAGCTCGGAGTCACGCAGCTCCCATGAACACTGTCTTTCTTCTCCCTGCTGCAAAGCCCTTGGCAGCCCCTCAACCGCTTTGGCTGGGAGGAAGAAGAGCCAAGGTCTCTTTTTCTGTCCCCTTCCCCTTGCCAGGCTCTGCACAGTGTTGAGGGGCCAAGTTGGGGGGGTCTCCCTGGTGGTGACAGCACTGCAGCCCCCTGCTCCTGCAGGGATCCAAGAGGGGCCTTCATCTCCAGCTGGTGAGGAAGAATAGGGTTGGCCCCAGCCCCACTGCACGGGTGGCTGAGGGTCCAAGCAGGATGCCTGTGCTCCCTATGCAAGGGAGAGTGGCAGAATAAAAGCATTAACACTCCTTCCAGTCCCTGTGGACACCAGCTGTTAAATGGTGTTTGGAAACATCTATCCAGCTGGAACTGGGAAAGCCAGAGAGGACTCATGACAGACCCATCTCTGGCTGCCAACACAACTGCTCCCTTCATCCTGCCCTGGCTCTGCTGGGCCTGAGCAAGCAAAGCTGCATTCCTGCTGCAGAGCCAAGTGGCCTGGGCAGCCATCCACCACAGGCAACTGCAGCTCCAACCACAGGGGCTGCTCAATCCTGCGCTGGAGCTGCTCCTCAGTGCCAGTTTCCTCGCTCTCCTGTGTCACGCCACGGAACTGGATGCAAGTTAATAGCTCCTCTGCACCTGCACCCGGTCAGCACCCACCACCCACACTAGACATCCACATGCTGCACCCAGGATACTGTCACTTCTTTGTAATTCCTTGTGGCTATCAGGAATGAAGTTTGAGTTAACCCCTGCTGCGAGGATAGGCAAGAAAATTAACCTCAAAGGTGCAGAGGTACTGTATTCCAGAGAAGCAGCAGCACTTGAGGAAATGAGAGTCCAAGGCCATCAGCTCACATTCACAACCATCTGATCCCCATGTCTGAAACATCTCTGGAGGTCCATGGGTACAACACTCCACCACGCCTCCCTGAATTCAGCAAGACTGTGGCTTGAGCCACTGTACTTCTTGAAGAAGTTTGCTTTGGTCTACAGCAGACTTGTATGTCAGGGCAGTCAGAGGAGCTGCTTGGACATGAGACTGGTTGGTACAAATTCTCAGGCTGTAAAGACAGGTTTCTCCTAACTCTACATGGAGGACTTCAGCCTGGATATGAAAACATGCCAGCACACCAGCCACACACCTTGCCTACAGCCTGTGAGGAGGCAGCTCTTCCTTCAGCCAGCATGTGGATAATGATGAGAGCATCCCAGTTCCTGGGGTGTTGGGCAGCACGAAGGGCTCACACTGGGTACACCAGGCAGTAACTCACAGGAGGCAGAAGAGCCCAGACAGCAGGACCGTGTAATTTCTCTCCTGCTTCGTGTCCTGAAGGTGTTCACAGCCCACTATAGAACCATTCATAACAGCGAGAACTTTTCTTAAACGGAGAATTCCAGGACAAGGACGACTCTTCTCAGGCTCTCTTACCTCACACAGTTTTGTTTAGAAATTAACACACATACTACACCATTTAAATCTTTCTCCAGTACCTTCCCACACATTTCCCTTGTTCGCTAGGTGCTGTCAAAATGGCTTTGGTTTTGGTGTTGTCACATTAGTCATGCTGCAGCAAGGAGGCTGTGGCAATGTTTCTGCGTGGATCTGCCACAGATAGCAATCAGGTGAATGTTTACCATTCCTCTGGAGACCCTTCTGGTGAGGTCAAAGGCAACTGCAGATACACACCCTCAGCTATGCTCATCACTGGAACCAAGCAACAAACCCCACCTGAAGTGTTGCATTCTTCATTCATCTGAGGGAGGAATCTAAAGCTGCTCAACAGCTCTAACAGCAGTGCAGAAAAATGAAGAATGATTATGGGAAAAGAGGAAAAAGGCTTATTTTGTCTTTTAGCAATACCCCGTGTTGTTCATGTTTCACTGAAAATACTACACACTTAACACTAACCTGAGTGCACACACAAAGGTTCTGTGCGGGATCTACAGTGAAAAGGATACGTTACCATTTTCCCCAAACTACAAAAGCTGGCTCCAGCAATACCTGGCACTTAAGGCTTCAAAAATATGGGCTGAATTACCACTACAATGAATAAGCAAATTCCTCAAGGTCACTTGGTGTATTGGTAACAAAAATCCCTGAGCTAAGGTAGAAGGATCTCCTTTCCCTGACTGCCAGTTCAGCAAGTCTTAACCAGCACTGTGAAATTCAAGAGCCAACACCACAGTAAAGAACAGAGCTGTTTGAGGCTGCACCTAGGTAGGATTTCCTGATGAGGCCTCCTCTGGCACTCTCAGCTACAGAGGCAACTCAGCTCTTGCTGCAGATGTCTCAGCTCTGTGTCTCAATGAGGAGAGATGACTCTGTGGTTCCATCCCTGATCGAGTTGAATAGACATGAACAGCCAGGCTGGACTTAGTCCTTAAATAACAGAACTCCACTTAGGCCTCTGAAAGATACCCGAGAACTCATAAGGATAAGTATGAAGGAGATGAGTATTAGAAATGAATAATGCTAATAGAAAAATTAGAAGCATGATGAGAATTTCCAAGTTACAATGCTTTAGTTCTTAAATTAGTTTACAGATTGTCTGTTTTGAAATTAGATTTATTATTTGAGGAAACTGAAAACAACATACAGGCTACCAGAGTCTTGATTTCATCCCATGTTTGCATTAAAAAAAACAAGCACAACTGCAGACATGTCAGACAACAGGAGCCCAGTTAAAGGATGGAAGAACAGAGATGCATTGGAAGCCTTGGGATATGTGACTATGCTCCTCAAACAGTGCAGAATCAATTCAACCCAGCTCAAAACACTGGGAAGAGAGAGAAGGAGCAAGGAGAATGGGTCCTACTACTGACATACTGCCCCTAGTCATCTGAGGGGTCTGCTGATGGAAAAGAGGTCTCCTACTAGAAGTCCAGCCACAGGCAGAAACATTACTGCAATCAGGTGCTTTACAAATATAGTCACCTTTTTAAATCTTATGAAAAGTAATCACTGGCTTGCAAAGCTCATCCTGAATTAAGGGCAAGCCACTATATGTTTATACAAGAAAAATGCTTCCTGTGAGTCCGACCTGAACCAGTCACAGATAGAAGCTTCATGAAAAGTGAAGTAAGGGTCTACTGCCTGCAGTACCACATGCAATGGACCTAACAAAGGGTCACCAGAGCTCCTGTGGGGCACACTGAGCATGATTTTGTACTGAACACACTCAAGAAACACCTGCCTAGCTGATAATCTGGCAGCATCTCACCCTCACTGGAATGATGCTGTAAGAGGGATAAAAACACTTCCGAAAGAAAAAAACCTGGAGAAAAACTATCAGACACAATAGAAGTCTAGGTAATGGAAAGCCTATGTACCTTTGAGACAGCTGCTCTGTACAGAGCTTTTATTGCTACCTGTTATACTTCAAGCCATAAACCCAATTGCTTTTGTGAAGTCAAATAATACAGACCCCTCAAAAATCAGGGTCACCAATTTTAAGTTCATGGAGAGAAGCCAAAATGCAGTTTACTCACTGCAGTAGGTACAATATGCTCGTATTTGAATGATGCAGCACAAGAACTGACAGGAAAATTGGGAAGGCCCTTTGTCTCAGAGTGTGGGATGGCAGCGGTTCCAACACAGTGCAGTCAACTGACAAGAGCAAATCTGGAGCCTGCAGAAAACAGGTAACAAAGCTCCTCTTCCAGAACAAATAATACACACAGGAGCTCTTGAAAGTCACTCGGTACTTTTAGAGGTGGGTGGCAAAACCTGCTGCAGGTGAATGATACCCTGATTTGGAAAGGACCCACAAGGATCAATAAAATCCAACTCCTGGCCCTACACAGGACAGCTCTGAGAACAATCCCAAGAACAACAGCACTCCAAACGAATTCAGCTGTTTCCTATCTAGGTCATCATTTCAGGATGAAGCTGTAGAGCCAGGTGTTTGCAGCACAGGTAGCATGTGGCACCTAAAAGGTGCATTTAACTTATATGGCAGTTTGGGGAGAAAGCCTGAAGGCAGGGACCTTTTCTCTTGAGACAGAGAGACAAAGAGACACAGCAGATTGACACAAAGAGTATGTTTTTCAGTAACACACAGGTAGTGTCCAACCTATGAGAAGTTAATACCAAATTAACTCTGACAGAACAGAGACAAGCTTTTTTAAGGCCCTGCCAGCTCTTCTCCATGTTTGCTCACATCACATCACTTCAGAGGCTTATGTGAAAGCTCAGATGTCAAAGTGCAATTTCATTCCTATTGCCTGAACCAGAGTAACTGCAGCTACCAGACTCCAGTCTTAACAGATCCTGGTTTTCTCAAGCCAACTATCCCATTCATCAGAATATCATTTTATACCCTGAGACCAGGAGTTTTGGACATGGGAAAAAGAAAAAAAAACCAAAACCCAACCAACAAACAAACCAAAAATCACAACAGCAAGCCACTATGTCCTTTCAGAATGTTTAAGCCTTCCAATACTGATGAATGAGGTTTTCCACCACAAAAATAGGACAGATTACCTCTATGCAAAATAGTGATTGTGCAAATCTTTGCTACTTGTATGGGCCTCCTGACCCTATAAAAATGTAGGGCTGAGTAAGATTTTCTGTATAAAAGTGGTAGTTTATTTCTTTTCTGATCAAGAATTGTATCACTAGTCAATACTACATTTTATTGCTAATCACAAGTCGATGCACCGGGGTTTCAGAAGAGTTTGGTTTATAGCGATCCTATGTACCAAAAGGAAAAAGAAGTTACAAATTCAGACTTTGCAGACACATTGCCATGTCCCTATAGAAGCAGGGATGCATTAGGTCTGTTTCATTAGAAAATTCTCCTCTTGAACAGTTTCTGGAGAACACGCAATCATGATTTTCTCCAGTAGGAAAACTCACCCCATCATTCCATGCAAAAACAAGGTGGCCAATCTGCTCCACAGCCTAAAATCCCTTTCCTACAGAACGGGAAAGGTATTTACACTGCTCCTACTGTGTCGTGTTAATGCTTAAATTACTAGGAGCAAGTTGGCACATCTTCCGAGTACACGCCTATTACCCAGCTCAACTCAGCTTCCTGTCGCTGGGGTAGCAAGTTCTCTCCAGCACAACTGAGATGTGTCCTACTAACACTCTATAAAAATGCTACGGTAACCTTTGCCAGACAGCAACACGGCAGCACTCTTGCTTCAGAAGAGCATTGCACAGCCTTTCAGTAACACACACAGCTCAGTGCATGCTTTACCTGCCTCAGACCCAGTATTAGCTGCTGTAAGCAAAAGCCTGCGGGCACACGACACACAGTGCTGCCACAGAAGAGGGACTGCACTGCTTCAGATGCTGCTGCCCTGTCATCCCCAACACTGTGATGCTCGGATTTCAAGAAGGGAGAGTTAGGACTCTGTCCCTTTAGCCATATTGCCTTAGAGAAACTCAAAAGAAACTCTTTGGGAGCTGAAAGTCTATTGGGAGCTGAACATCTATTCTTGTTAGAAGGCTGCACTGCGCAGGGCTCCAGACAGATTTGATTGGTTCTGAGGCACATACTAATACAGTTAAACTTATGATTAAGTAAGTCAAAAGCACTACCAGAACAAAAATATTAAATGGCAGGTTAAATAATTTGTCCTACTGGATTCAATTTCACATTTCACCTGTTCACATAAGCACCTCCTATCTGGTTGGATTTGAACAGCCCACAGCTCAACCTCAGAAAGGAGGCGCTGAGAAACAAGAGACTGAAGCTGCTTGCGACAAAAAGATGGATACAAGTATAAAAGAGGTTCCATTTCCAGCACCAGTAATACTGCCTGCTCAAAAGCCCAGGTGTGGTCACCACGGAGACTCCTATATTCAGGAACATTATTCAGTTAAAACAATAGACCATACTATCCTGCAGCTGCCAATATTCCTGGCTACAACTCCCAAAAGAGTCTGCCACCTGTCAAAATTGTCTCTAATGAAAAACCAAGACTGCTCAACGAGATGAAAGCAACACCCCCAAGCTGGCTTATTTGGTGAGGACCCAACTTCAGACCAGGAGTCTGCAGGCATCAGCTTCAGCAAATGGGATCTCTTTCACTATCCAACAGCTGCCTTACAGCTACTGCAGAGCAACAGCTTTTTAGCTTCCTTAAAATATAAAAGAACAAAACCCCAATAAAACCCCTGGATTCGAAGCATCCAAATATGGCCTGTTGTACTGGAACATTTAAATCCTTGGGGGAGGTGGGCATCTTCTTCCTCTGCCACAGGCAGCGCTTACTCCATGATGGCCCGGTACAAGGCAGGTTCAATATAATCTTCACGGTAGCGTGAATTGATCACTCTTTGCCTCTTCCTCTCTTGACTGACCTCCTTCTCTTCGAAGATCTCTGTGAAGCGCATATCTGAAGCTATTGACTGAGAGAAAAAGACAGAATTAGTCACTAGAGCACAGATCAAATGCCTGCCTCCACATCCTCCTACTGCACGTGAGAAAGAACCAAGCCAAGACACTTGGGAACATTCAGCCTTCTTCAAAAACTGACCAAACACAAGAAGAAAAATATTTAAGAAACTGGCTTTACAAGTCTGGGGATAATTTTAAGTGAACTGTAATCAGAGATCTAAAGAATCCCAGGTTTCAAATTTAACTGAGCACCTGATTTAAGTTCACAATCCCTTTCTCAAACTAATAAACAGAGTCACCTGTTCCAATTTTCAAGCAGTCTAGTGTAATTTCTGCTTTGTGGAGCAGGCATGTTTAAACACCTGGTCACAGGATTCAGCTATGATACATTCGTTCTTAAACCTCTAACATCCTGTGTGCCTGCCAACAGATCTGCATCGGGTGTGAATGTCCGTGCTCTAAAGCAAGACACCCCAGTGTGCTGTCTACAACTGCAATTTTTGTAGTGGGAAGTGTAAAACAACGAAACAGGGACCTAAAAGGGCTTTGGGATCTCCGTCCTTGTTGATGATCAAAACTTAGTTGGAGAGAGCCCTGAGTGACTCTTTCTGACAAGTTACCCCTGTTTGGAACAGGTGTCTGGAGACCTGCAGAGGTCCTTTCCCATCTGAATTTATTTTACAATTTCAAAAAAAAAAAAGCCAGCTGTCCTGATGCCACCCTACTAAGAGCTTTTCAGAACAAAGGGTAACTGAAGGAACTTGACCATTTTTTGCAATGGGAGTAGACAATGGAACTTGTGATTGCAGGTATGAAAGGGTTTTAACGTGCTGTCCCAATCAGTGACTCTATGCCATAAACTTACGCCCCTGAAGAAGGAGATAGAACTTTGCTGTAGCCTCATCAGCTACTGAGCCTTGCAATGACTGAGGAGAGCACTAGATTGTAATCTGCTGCTCCCATGTGCTCAGTTTGCTGTTCGAGGACAAATTAAGTTAAATAAACTTCTTTAGTAGAAGTTTGCATCCCTTGTACCTACCAGCCTTGATTTCACTCTCTTAGGAAGTTCCTCTTCAAGCGTATATACATCATCCCTTTTCACCATCAGCTGTGAACCATCTTCAAATTCCACCTAGTAGAGAACCAGAAGTTGTCCTGCCATAAGTCTCAGAAGTTAGAACCCTCCCACAGCTCCCCAGAACTTGCCTACTCCTCCCCACAGAGGGCTCTCATGAAATAATCTTCTACCACTTGAAATTATAAAAGATATGTATGCAGCTATGCACACTGCAACAGACTTTAACCAAAACCTCCCCAATATTATGACAGTAAAAGTAGCCCAGCAAGTTCAGGGATATTTTTTTAACACCTGACAAGACAGCTTGGCTGGTCACTTTAATACAGCCTGAAAAGTCATCCCTTTGGAAGTGTGCAAGGCATGGTGCATTTCACTAAATAAAGAGAAGCAAAACCAAACTTTTTTAAGTAGTTTAAGCTACAGGAACAGAGTCTGATGAAGCATTGCAGAGGAGCAATTTTCAGTAGTAGGTAGCTGGATATAAGCACAGCTGCAAGCAACCACTTTGCTCTTACCTCCAGCAACTGTTACCAGCATCTGGAATTGCTGAGAACAGTGAGGAACTTCCCCTGGAGTGTTTAAGCATGACTCCCCATAGCTCTGCCAGCTTTAAAAGCAGCCCTGTTAACATGATTGGCTCGTTCTGAGCGAGGAGTTTTCAGACAACAATTTTGTACCTGGTACATCTGGATGGCATGTGATGCGACAAACTTTGCTCCATAAACTTGTCCATCTGTCCATCTCACTTGCACGACTTCCCCTTCAGCAGGGGGACCCAGCTGAAGACAATCTCGACTCTAGAATGAAGAGGGAAGATGGGAGAGAGGAGAAGGATAAGCAGCTTCCTCATGAGGAAATAGCAAGTCCCCTGATGTCTCTTTTCTGCAGCAGCAAGAATTGACTCATGATGGGCTCTATACCAAAACCTCACTGTATAACATACCACAATGTCCTCTGGGTACAGGTTATCACTGAAGGAGCCATCATCAAAGTTGACCTCGTAGAAAGTCTCCTTTGCAAGGCTGACCACTTCACACTGATAGAAGCGACCGTTCTTGTGCTTGCTGATGACTACCTGTCCAGGTGACAGATCCTGGAGTGCAGCCTTAGCTCGCTGAGAAGAGAAAAATCTATTTTTACACATTGACTCAATAAAGAACATGTTGAGGACCATAGCTCCAGTGCTGGCACACAACACGGCAAAACATTTTAGTTCAGGTGAGTTACTTTACTTAAAACACCACCAGCCACATTTTTCAAGAAATTCTGCCTCTGGAATTTCAAATGCCTGAAGCCTAATCTGTTAGATGCTGCTTTCCTTAATTTACTTAGTAAATTAGGCTCTCATTCTTCAGAGCAATGCAAGGCCTTTATAGTAAACATTCCCTAATAGATTGTTGTGGTTTCATTTAAAAAAGGCTACATGGGAACTTTATAAACTAATCAATCACTTAAATGTGAAATTCTGTGACCACTCATGCAGTCTGCTGGAGCACCAGCACTAACTCCTGCATATTAAGTATCACAGCATAAACCCCACTATTATCCCTCATTACAACAGCCACAGGAGGGATGTGATGCTTTCAGTCCTTCTGGGCTGCAAACCAAAGTACCATAAAGGACCTGACTGAGATCACTCAGAGGAGCAGCAAGGCTGAGATCAGAGTCCAAGGCCAACACCATTAGATTACATTGAACACTGTGAGAGAGCCAAGCCTTTAATGAAGTTTCAAAAGAACCACACAATCCAAAAACTTTTCAGTCCCTCCAAGATACTGCAGTTCAAATCCTGGGAATCACACACCTAACTCACCTCTGCCTGAGATGGAGTCTTATGCCTGAAGCAGGTAATGAAGACAACAAATGGCCAGTCATCGGGCTGCATCATGACTCCTGCTGCTTGGGCACAGCTGACATGAAAGGACGTGGGACACCGACCATGTGAGCACTGTACACAGCAACCCGCAATTCTCTTTCTCCGTTTCTTGCAGAAGATGCATTTCTGTGGACAGGAAACTAGAAGTTATTGGTTGGCACTAGCTTTTACTCAACACAAAGGGCAAGCTGGCCTAGCTATAATAGCCAATAATATAATACCTGTGCCATTTAGTCTTTGTGAGAGCACTGCTGCCTTCTGACTGAACAGAAGTGGGTAGCTACCAGTTCTATTGTCTACGAGACCATACTCCATAAAAGTAAACTAACTCAACAGATGAAAAATGTAAATTAAACATCTACTAGCTCAACACGCACAAAGCAGGTGACCCAAGGATGCTAGCAACAGGAGAACTTAGATTAAATCAGCTTGCAATGCTCCAACTTAATAGAGCCTTTCAGCACTTGACTATTAAGTTACCTAAGTACAAGCAACACGATTTAGAATAATGGACAAAGACCACAGAATTACAGTTAAAATTCTATCACAACTACCAATGACTCAATTACACTTGTGTCGGGCCTGCTGGGCTGTCAGAGGAAAAGAGTGTTATCTGCAATGCATGAGCATATGCAAAACAGAGTAATTTGCCCCTGAACACTGAGCTGTTAAAAGAGTTCAGTACAGTTGCTTTCTTCCTGAAGACATTCACCAATTATATGAATGCCTCTCATATACTGAAGCATCTCAGTGCTCCAGAGCAGCCAATAAAGCAAGTTAAATACCAGGGAGCAGAAAAACAACAAACAATAAATTATCACCGTTACACCACTGTATGAATGTCATACTGAAAACTGTGCCCCTTTTGCTGGCTCTTCATGTGAATAACATCCTAGAACAGGGAAAGGTTAAAAAAATGGCAATAGGAACAACTGCCATCTCCCATACACAGACCAGAGCAGATTATATAGTTCAGCCTGGAGAGCAGATAGCTTGGCTTTCAAGGGATAAGCAAAGTTCCTCAGATTCTGAATGGAGCCACTACTCCATTCTGACAATGGAGCCACTACTGATAACAAAGGTGATCCTTACCAGTCTGAAACGTTGCAGAGGGATTTTGCCAACATCTACAGGACTCCGTTCTGCAATGTTCACAAATTTTGCCTCCAGTACAGCCACAGCACACATCACATGAACCCACCTGTCAGGACAGAAGAGAGGAAAAAGAAATTATTACGTATTGGGCCAACAGAGGATGCTCTGGAGTTTAAGTAAGTACAGTTCCGTTAAAGTTTGCCATATAAACCATGACAATTAGCCTCTGAGAACTAGCAGTGTAATCTTCCTTCCTCCTGCTAGTAACGGGTCACATGTGGGCCAAAACCAAGACTTCTTCATACTTCCAATCTACTACTGACAGGTTTAACAGGAGAGCAATTTAGCGTGACTTTTGCTGGCAGCATACCTGCATGACAAAAGACTGCTGGGCCAGGTTCCCGTTATTTCATGGTTCTAGAAGACAGCACCACACCCAAAGGACACAGGACAGGCAGTTGCATGCACATTTTGCTGTAGAAGTACCCTGAATTTCAATATGCTGTGCTACTAAAAGCTGTGGTTGTCCTTTGTCTCCATTGTCACCACAAATTAGATAGAGAAATGAAAATCCCCTTTAGAGAAGGTACCGAGAGATGTTATCTCATCGGGAACCTTGTTTTTATGTGGTAGGTTATACCTCTGCACATTACAGCTCTACACTATAAATACAAAGCAATCAACAGCTGCTATCAACAGAATGAGAATGAGGCATTACCTAAAGATATGCCAATTGCTGCATGAGAACACAACAAACACACTTTACCATATCCTTCCCAGTAACACAAACTGTGAAGGCTGTTGGTCACTCACATCAAATGCAGACACTGAATTTACCAGCTTACCCTCAGATACTTAGGAACAGAGCTTCTGCCTTAAGATCACAAAAATATGCAACACTCACTTGTCATCATTGGCTCTCTGTAGTGCTCCTCCTCGTAATGAACACAAACAGCAATCCTGGAGCAAGGAAAAAAGCATTAGCTGGAAGAGTGAAATCCAGAGCACTGCACTTGCTGCATAACTTCCACCTCAAAACGCCCATCCAGAGGAAGAAAATGGTTTTGCTGTCAGAATAGAGCTAACTACCTAGTACAGATCAGCCCTTCAGCTCTCAAAAGCTGCTACCCTCAGGGCAACAAATATAGACTCCAGGTCTGTTGAAGGCAAGCAGACCTACCACTGAAGGTTCAACGTGTTATGCATTCCTTTTACAACTGCAATACCCTCTTATCCTTTGAGGAAGTGTAAAAGGATGTGGGACAAACATGAGGAAATACAATTCGAAAGTCTGACCTGTTCTGCTGATCTAGAATCTATACAGCTGTTTGAGGGAATCCCATTCTTCTTGCTTTCTTCACACATGCACACTTCCCTAATTATTAACACAAGTTACTTTCCGGTTTAGAAATAGTAGCTACCATAACTTAAGACAGACAGTGGAGCTATTCCCACGTTCATCTTCCCTCTGATTCAAGTGAATCAGCAGCTTTGCGCTGGTTAAAAGGATATCATTATGGTTTTAAAAGCACCAAAAGAGAATAGACTGGCTCCTGAGCATTCTCTAGGTTCTTCTCATAGGATAATTAAAAATTAAAATTAAATTAAAATTAAAAAACCCCCAACACCCACAACACTACGAATAGCAGCCGATATGTACCAGACTCCATCTAGGAAAAACTTTACCTCTTCTAAGGCATTTTCTGTACACCGGGAGCACATCCAGTCTTCGGTGGCCTTGTCAGGGGATACACCATAACAACCTACAACAGACACATCTCACTTAAGAGCTCATCTAAGCTCAAACCCATTCCGCTTGGGCCCAGAAGACAAGGGGGAATTAAAACCAATGAGCCCCAGGATGACGCTGTATTTGAAGCTACCCATGCAGCCAACTGCCTATTCCATAGGCCAGCATCAAGTATGTCCTACTCTGATAAGGCTCAACTTCATGTTCCTGTATGTTGAACCAGCTGGTAGAGGCCTGCTATGACATACAGACTCGGTACAGAGAACACCAAGGTTCAGGGTGACACCCAGATGCACTCACTTGCATGGACACAGACATGGCAGTTCTTGCAGGTGATGAGTACGCTGGTTCCATCTTCCTCTAGGTAGGGAGTTGAAAGATTGAGGTCAGTGCTGCAGCCAGTTGCAGTAAAGCACATTTCAGGAATCAGGGGCTTGGTTCGGATCTTCCCATCCACAGCAGCTGGAGTTACTCCAGAGTTTTGACTGCTGCCTTCACATTCTGCCTATAAGGGATGGATGGGGAATTTAAGTTTTACAAGTAAAATGGTCTCACTTCATCTTTCCTAACTCATTATTTGATACATAAATCCAGTTTGAAGAAAGGATGAAGGTGCTGAAAGATTACAGAGTTGGTAGGTTAGGTGAAAATACAGTTTATAAAATCCTCAGCTGCTGCAGCTTCAGAATGCAATTAAGATCTACCCAAATACTACATGGAAAGTCTGAATTGCATCCCTCTAATGAGCAACAAGATACACATCAAACTGCACCTCTTCTGACAGAAGAGATGGAAACACCAAGCCCACCTCATGTTCTACAGGCAACACCCTGTAACAGAGAGGATCATAATAGTGCTATCCCTCACTGTACATTTATCTTACCTTACTATGGGAGGATTATCAACACAGAAATAGGTATCTACTGCAATCTCCATTATTCTTTCTCAGGGTTGTTCTGAACAAGTCTAATGGGCTTTAAAACTAATTTGTTCTGGGAAATAAGCAGACTAAAAATGCAGTTTCCAGGATAAAGCTCAGGAGACTTTCAGGCTAATCTTCTGTTTTTTTCATCTAAGCCAATGTCAAACTGAACACCAAAGGCATACAAAGTTTACAGAGGTATGTTTCCATTCAAATTACTCTTCTGAACAGCTAAACAGAAATTAATCTCTTTCTTTGCAGAAATGTTCCAAATCACAGGCCACCACTGAAGTAGCTTGCCTAATCTTTTAAAATTATTGTTAGCAGGAATTTCAATAGTAGAATGAAGCTGCACTGTCCCTCCTACAGTGCATCCAAAGCTAGGGAAAAAAAAGTCCATGTAACACTCACCGCTGGAAGGAAACGCACATGTTTTCAACAAGTCTTGTTTAGTCAGATTCTGTAAAACTTACTGATTTACAACCAACATTGCATGTCAAGCAAAAGACCAAATGACTGGGGGAAATCTGTAACAAAGTTGAAGAAAACATGACTTTTTTTTCCCAAGCAGCTAGATACTTTTCTTCTTCCCAAAGGAAAAGTGCATATTTGTCTGGCATTTTGTGCCAATTTTTTATTTGAACGGGTAACTGAAGTGAGTTTCCAGACGTGCCATAGACTTTCTGAAGTTGGAACAAAGAGCCTAACCACAGCTCCAATCTTGGAAGACTTTCTGCTTCACTGCCTGGTGTAGACAGATTTTTGAAAACCTGCAGTTAAGAGTTTTCTGCTCAAGAGCAACTAAAAAAAAAAAGAAGCTAACAGAACTTCAACTGTCCTCAAAATTAACTATATACTGTCAGCACTAGTGAAATCCTTGTGTACCACACAGCTCCTATGTAAAATTTCCAGTCCTAACAAGAACCTACTCTCAGGCAGAAACAGCAAGATCAAACAGAAACTGCACTCTACGGTTTTCACGAAAACCGGAAACTATATGCATATATTCAACAAAAATTTGAGGTCTTAATTTCCAAAACCGTGGTGAGCATGTTTCTAGTGCCACCACAATCATACAGCGATCTCAAATGAGTTGAATATACTTAGAGTATGGGAAGGGTCAAGCTATCTCAAAGTTGCAAAATGCAGCTGTCAAACACTCAATCAGACAACTATTCAAGCTACCTTAAAATTACTTAGCTTAGGCATATAAAAAAATTCAGTGTAGGACTCCGGCCTAAGCAATAAGTCAATATGATAAAGGACTTCTGCATCCCATCCCAGGCTATGCACCTTGTTAAAGCGCATTTTCACGTTGCCATAGCTACTGTCATCATGGACACACTCCAAGACAAGACAGTTTTCTATCTATACCATCTACAAACACAACCCTAAATCATTCTAAATAAAAGGTTTTCTTCCACGCCTGCTCCCCAAAGACCATATGGTATGAGTGGACCTAAAGCATTTTTTTAAAAACACTTTGGAAATGAAGGAGTCATCCTGGAAAACAGAAATGGGATTTTATAGTCAGCTCCAGCAACATTCAAGCTCCATTCTGTGGTTTGAGCACAAGCCACAGAACACAAAGGCTTCTGCTAAACAGATGAGCAAGCTCCTAAGAACCAACAGCCAGTCCCTCACAGCTATGAGAAGGCTCACCCACTTGCACCCTCCTGGAAAAATTCCTTGGGAAGACTGCAACGTTGATACAGCTTTTGTTAACTGGCAACGTGCAAAAGGACATATGTGAAACTATGTACCACAGCAGCATCCTCTTCCATTCTCTCTATGCATTAACAGTCTTGTTTTCGTACCTGGTATGCCTGGAAGAGCATGCAAACAGCACAGTACGGAGACTGCTGAGCCATGGTCCGATTGTACTCTTTTTCAGCCTCAAAGTTTGGTGGCCGGTTCTGCCAGAGCTGGCTAAGTGGCTTGGCCCACGCTTCCGTCTCCTCAGCCTCTTCTTCAGGAGTGAGCTGCTCTGGTGCCTCTGCGATAAGAGATCATTCACTCAGTGATTATGTGTCTTTTTACAGATGTTCTTCTTGTAAATGGAACTAAATAAGGCAAGAAGCTATGAATGGAGATGGATGAAAGACTGCCAGGAATCAAAGTGACAGGAGGATGATGGAAGCCAGTAACTCAGTCTCCTTTTTAAGAGGCTTCTACTAATCAAGCAACCGTGCAGACACAAGATAGGCTTACTGAGAACAGCACCAGCTCCAAATTATATCAAGACTAAAGCTGTCAGCCAAAGAACCTGGCACTGGAATTTCTTTTAAAATCACGAATATTTACATCAATGACTGGAATACTCTAAAGTAGATGCAATTATGCAACAGTCTCTGGTACTGGTTTAATTTTCCTTTCAGGGTTGCAACTTTCCAAAGAACAGAACAGGAAAGAAAGATATCACCATTCAAGAGAAAGTTTAATGATGCAATGAGACAAGCACCTTGTCCAGGATGCAAAGGTGTCACTTGCTGACTCCACACTGCCCACAGAAGCCGAGACCCTCCCTACAGTTTCCCTAAGAGCATAAGACTTTACTTACCATCATCGCTAATGCAGTCTTTAACCAAGAGTGGGTGATGGCGTGGGAGTTTGCTCAAGGGCTGGCGACGACCCTTGGCCTTCTTACTGTCCTTTGCTGAGCTGATGTACTCCTTTGCTACCTGGGCAAGGAGAAGAATTCAGCAGTCAGTCAGCACGTGCTTCCATGATTTTATCTCTAACGACCTAACTTCAGCTCTAACTGGCTAAGTTTTCTGAAGTGCTCAAAGCACTCCTGCCATGAAAAACCAGACAGAGCTGTACTAGCTTCTCAGACATCCCAGCATAGCTTTTCATGCAACGCTGTTTATATAAAGAATCATGCAAAAGGCAGAAACGAAGAAGGAAAAGTTGAACGAAGATCTGTGATAAGAAGTCTCATGCATTCTAGAGAAGCCCTCAGTTTGTGTGTCACTAAAAAATTCCCAAATTTTTAAGTAAAAAACAAAACAAAACACCACAAAAAAAATACAGAGTTCACCGACATCTCGAACTAACAGGCTTATTTTAAATGAAGGACACTTTCATCCTTTCTGCTTATTATTTGCATTGATGTCTTACCAGAGAGACTGGAAGAAGGAGACTACAACAATAGTTATTTCCTCTTCCTTTAGCCTTATGTAAAAACAAGTGACACACTGACAAGATTACTACTAACCTAAAAGCATGACAATAAAGGCAGTGATTTTAACTGCCCAGGAAGGCCCTCAGGAGATATGAACCTACTACCTAAAGTTGGATACAAGACTTCTAAGAAAAACTGAAACGGAAATTAGCATTCCCAGTCACCACCTAATGGAAAAGTTGTTTTGAAATACACCACTCTGGGGAAAACAATCCACACCCATTCAAAATTTCACCTTTTCCCTGTATAGAGCATGCAACGGAGACATCAGGATCTGCAACAGAATTTCTTTAGTTCAAATAGCCATGAGAACTCTTCCTTAGTTTCAGCTTAACTACCAACAGATTTGCCTATTAGCTGTTTCATTTCTGTAATTCCTGAGTTTTTAGGACACAATCATTACTGGCCTCCCATTCTCTACACACAGATTTAAAGAGGGAAACAAAATACTGAAAACACATTACCAGGTAAGATTTTAACTCTTCTCTCAGGTTGATTAATAAAACATTCATTGGTAGTTCTTAAACACTGAGATTTACATTCTCCCAAACAATAACTTTCGTTGCATCATTTCTTCTCTTAAAAGGGACACATGCAATAAAAGCTGTATCAAAGTAGATACTAATTTTAGGTATAAATAGGTTTCTATTACTACAAAAGGACCTCAATCAGCCTGTAACACTACCATCTCAAAACCACCAAGCTACTTTTTTTGCCTTACAGCACCTAAATAGTTCAGAGAAGTTCTCAGAACAGGGATCTCCTTGCCTTCTAGAAGAGGTAAGAGTGTGAAACGAGAATTTGGATGAAAGTCTGTTTAGCAAAGCCCACAGGTATTAAAAACACCTTAACAACTAAGCAACTTGCTACACGAAATTGTAATCTGCACAGACAGGAAGTTTTGTCACAGCAAATCCCTGACCATGGAATTACAGCCCTCCAGCTCTCAGTTCTCTTGCCATTTGTACCTCTGTCAGTTCTTGCTCATTCACACTGGCGGTGGCACTGGCTTTCTTCCCTGAAGTCTGTTCATTGTCGGATCCGCTGGCATCCCCCTTAGCATAGCTGTGGACTGTGAACACCCCAGCTGGCCCAGGAAGAGTTCGTTTTGCCAACAGCTCAGTCGATTCAGAGTCTGAAGAACAAGAATATGCAGGCGAGCTGGACTGAACGCTGGACGTTGCACTCTGCTTTGACGCTGGCAACGCTGAAGTGGAATTGGAAGCATGTGAAATGGAGAGATCCAGTACAGCTGCTTCTTGTTCTTCTTCCTCCTCAAGCTTCACTGTTTTCAATTCTTCAAATTTAGCTGAGTCCCCACGATCTGGAAGAAATGATACACTGACTTTTTCTGAAGTCTGGGAAGAGAGAGAACATTTGTGCAACTGCTTGCACAAAGCCGAAAAAGAAAGAAAACTACTACATGCAAAAAAGTGACAGTAAATTGTGTAAAGAGCAGATCATTAATTCAAACACCTACAATGTCATGGGTGGCTTAGCGAGGGAGAGAATACAAGTGTCTGCTCATTGCCTCTTCCAGCACCAGAACTAGGGTATATCAAACAAAACCAGCAGACAGTGAGTTCAGAACAAACAGAGATGATTCTTTATACAAGCATGTATGTAGCTAAACAGCCCAACTCCTGGCCACAAGATGCTGTGGGTAAGAGGTTACAAATGTTCATGGGAGACTTAACAGAAGAAAAATAAAAACCTACAAACCGATAGAAGATTATTAAATACAAGCTGCAAAGGGCTGGAAAAAAAAAAACCAACACGAGAAGGAGGCATCACATATGTTTTCCCTGTTCTTATGTTGTTCCAGAGGCCCCCCGCTCCTCCCATAATAGCAAGGATAAATGACCTATTACAAGCCACATGAATTTTCCTCCGGCCTACTTATTACAATTAACACACCTATACAGCATACCAGAGCCACACTACCAGGAAGTGTGTGTGTGTTTTACTAAGTGATTCACACAAACAGGTCACATTGCTCAACAGGGATACAGAGGAGCTCAGACTACTGAGGCATCCGATACATTTCTCTCTGCAGACAGGCAAAACAAAAAGAGCGAAAATCAAAAGCTAGAAAACGGTAATATTTTAAGTCTTACGACAGTAAATTTCTGAAGTGTTTGCCATGGCTCTGACAAACCAGTGTCTGCTTTTCTGGACACGAAGGAATCTACTGAGTAGTATAATACGAAAGAGTGCCCCAGATTCAGCTCTAGCAGCTTCTCTCCTTAAAGAATAATACCACATCCCCTTGTACCAGGAAAAAAGCTTGGCACACAGTTACCTGGAAGCTTGAGCCTTTGTTCACCTTGCTGCACAAGTTCACCCATAGGCCTCTCCTGAGGCTCTGCCATGTCTGCTTCATACTGTTCCTCCTTGGGGAAGGCCTCACTCTCACTCACCTCCTGAGGCACTTCCAGGCAGACCCTGTGCCTTTTTGTTCCTATGCGATGCTTGGGGATGCTGCAGGAGACAAATCCATGTGCCAGGTTAGCAAACATGTAAGTGTGCTGAATTCCTGTGTGAATTCATAAAATACAGTCTGGTTTGGAACAGTCTTTTAAAAGACAGCATCTGGCAGAGAGTTTCCAAATTATTTTGAAGTGTTTCCTTTGCCTTTGCAGAAGAGCCAGTAATCTTTAGAGACGATTCCTCAGTATGTAAATAATGTATTGAGCAGCTATGCTCTAGCCAGGCATTCTTTACCTTGAACAGAAAAACCCTCTAAACAAAACCCCAAACAAACCAAAACAATAACCAAAAAACCCACCATCAAAGATAGCTTTAGAAATCGTAGTTGGCACTGACTGAAAAAGATTTAAACTGCAAAATGTAAGATGATTAGCCTGCTGACCTTCAGCAACCAGGAACTGCACACTGATGTCACAGCTTGCAGCACTGATTGTACCAAAAATTTGCTAGCAAGTACTGTTCCATGATCTCAATACACTCCCCCTTTTATTTCTGGCCTCTCAGTGCATGGTGCACACTGCCAATCCAGGCTTTAGAGGTCTGTCCCAAGATGAAGAACTACCTTCCAAGCTGCTGTGTTTCCTGCCTACCACAGACTATCATCAGTGTTGACTCAAATAGTAAAAAATATTAAGAGTAAACCCTGTTCCCAGGAAAAAAATATTATTGCTGACTCTGACTGTTCTTCTATCAGAATGGCAAATGCTTAACTGCAGCTCCAAATGCAGCAGGGTCCAAATTCTAGGAACCCAACAGAAAAACAGAGGACTATATAAAGCACTACCTTTTCATCTCATCCCCATCCACCTCCTCTTTACACGTCTCTTCTGTTTCCATCTCCTCAGCACATTGTTTCCCATTTTTGACCTTTTGCATGAGATCCCCTTTAAGGAACTCTGCCGCCTCTGGGGTTGGAAGAGCGTGGTCGATGACAGTCACGTCCTTCCCAGCTTTCCAAAGCTTGTAACGATCTGGCTGGTACTTCCTCACAAACACATCCATGGAAATCTTCACCATGTCCTTCCGACATGAGCACTGAAGTCACAAAAAATATTAAAGTAAGGCCACATACTCAACAGTTCTACTCTGAATTCCTGTATCATTTTGCTTTCAGGAGCTTAAGAAAAAAAAAAAAAATCCCACACTTACATGTGATTGAGCCTCAGAAATCTCACTCAAGATTTTCCCAGGAAATCAAAAAGGTAATATATAAGTTGCTAAAAACTGGGCAGAAAAGCCAGCAAAAAAGACAAAGCAGAAAACCAAATCTTATCACAATAACTAAGAAAGAAATCTCACCAGTCAATTTACAGAGTTGCTGGTAGAAGCTGACTGTTTTAAAATGAGCTTATTCAAAAACAGGCAGCAAAACCAGAGACTATAATGAAGAAATCAGAGCAACACAAACTCTGGGCCTATCCAGAGCAGTAGAGGTTCTCCTCATCCAGGAGAGTTACAACTACTGCTTCAAAGCATTCACTTCAGTGTAGCTTCTGAAAATATAACTTGCTTGTAAGGCACTTCTACAGGGATATAACATTATCCAGGCTAAAGGTTCAGCCAAGATATTTATTTTGGTAAGTCACTTAAATTACCAAAGTCATATTTCCAGGCTAAACAGTCAGTAAGTTTAAAGACAATAAGGTTAAAATATTAGACAAAAGTAGTGACAAGCCCTGATCATCAAATAAACTCTTTCATCTCTGGAAAGACAACTCCCCTGCTTTTCTCTGAAGCCTCACATGATCTGCATGAAGTTACAAAACATGTTTCATGCTTGAAACAAGGGCACGAAGCAGGAGGTTGGCTGGACATTGCTACCATATTAGAAAGCAAACATCACATCTTAAATGGACAAAGCCCTGAAATCACTCCCTCAGAACAAACAGTGGGGGCTTAAGGAGCAGCAGAGCATCCTTTCTTTCACACACAGAATCGTATGCAATAGGATGGCAAGAGAGCACTCACCAGCACTGACTGCTTCCCGTACTCGATCCACCGAAGAGTAGCAAAGTTGGTGGATTCAGCACAGTTAAAGCCGTGATTAAAGCCAGCATGATAGCTGTAAGGAAAGGTGATCATGAACTCCCCGGCCTCCTGTGTCACCTAGAAGACAATCGAGACATCACAGTGTTAATCACAACTTAATCTGTTTGGTGAGGATGACTAAAAGCAGCTCCCATACCCCTCTGCAGCATACCCAAAAGCCCTACTCCCAGGTGGTGGCTGGAGCTACCTGCTGCAATGGACAGACTTGATACTTACCTTCACTATTTTCCTACTTACGTTAAATATCTGATTATGGAAAAGCCACACTCAATATGTTTTTTTTTACTAAAACACAACACAACTGGTCAAAATAGCACAGAAATGGTGCAAAACACCCTGTGACCAGCTACTGAAGGTCATAAAGGTACTTATCTGTATCAGCTGCTGGCTTGGCTGAACAGTATCTAAGATCAAGTAAATTTTTATCCACACAGAACTTGGAAATTTACTGCTGTTTTCTTTTGCTGTTCATATTGGAGTACAACTCTCAGTCAACCTTCCACTGCTGATCATCAACAGTTCCCAACTGTCTAAAGGTTTATGACAACAAAACCCTCCTGTTACCCATGAAGATGTGACAGTACTTTAAGAACTCAAAGATTAGATCTTCAATATTTCTATGTGGAGAAGGGGAATGGCAGATCATCACCAGAGTAAGGAAATCTATAAAGTTATTAATGTAATTAAAAAATTAGCAGGGAACAAGCCTTATTTTCTGTTGAGGAAGTGGATTGCAACAAACAAAATTACCAGGGGACAAGTCTGAAACAAAACAAAGGACAATCTCATTTCACTGAATGCATAGCTAAGCAGTGAAATTAATCTAACGCAGGATGTAGTGTATAGTTTTGAGGTAGGAAAAAAAAAATAAAATTATGGAAAACCAAGCTTTTGTTTTTAGTAGCCCTTGATAGATTTTTTGCTTTCAAACTCTTTCAGGCCCCAACTGCCACATAAGTGGAAGCACAGTGGGAAAAAATTGCCTTATACCCTTCCTGTTTATATTTTCCTCTCTAAGCATCTGCTACTGGCTGCTGCTAGAAATGAGACAGGGCTGCAGGAACCTCTTGACGGAGCTGGTATAACCATGATTACTTTTCTACACCTTATCAAATGGAATGCCATATTTCTTCAGAATTGATGGAGAGATGAGGGTCATCTTGTGACGGAGAAACGCTTCACAGCTTTGGGCACTTCCCGGAAAAAAACCTGTTTAAAAAGGAAGGCAAGGAGAGATGTTACCATTTTGCCATGAAGCAAATTTATTTTTCAGTAGATTTGTAGGAAAAGTTACTGTCTAAATAGGGTTTTTCCCTAGACCTACAAGTATGGACCACCCTATTTGAAGTGTGCTAGCTTGTATTCTGAAGAAAAATGGCAACTCCTCAAGATTTATCTTTTAACCGCTGCCAGTTTGAAAGCGCATAAGAAAGACCTTACATAGAAGGATCCTCCCTTGGCCATAAACTTCCAGTTTTAATAATCAATAGTTAAGGATTTTTTTATTAAACGTTAGACAGACCATAAATTCATTATTTCTAATGCGACATTTCTCTTGTGTGTATCCTATAAACAATTACTCAGAAGTCATGTAATCTATATTCTGAAAGGCAAATTATCAGTTCAGTCATGCCAGCCTGAGCTCCGGTGGATAGTACAGGCACGTCATGCTCTAGAAGAGCTGAAACTTGTTCTGAAACCTCCCACCTTTCAAAAAAGGCAGGACATAAATTGCCTGATTACCTTTTGCAAGTCTCTCGAGTCGCTTCCCATGCTCTGGAGGGATTGAGTACCTGCAGCAGTAAGAACAGGTCTGTTAAGTTCAAGTGACATGACAAAACCCCAAGGTTTGACTGCAAATCATAATCAGGCATCAAGGCCTGAATTACTTACAAAAATAAATCCTCTATCTCTACACTGTCTTTTTCAAAGTTTGATGATATAAAGCTGAAAATCTTCATCAAGGCCTTTTAGCTTTCTATCCCAAGAAAAATCAAGACCAAAAAGCTGACCATCTCCTCCACTGACTTTTGCTCAAGCAGTTAAGGAAGTGAAACGTCTGATGTACGTAATTCACAGTTCAGTGCAGCAAAACATGAATTGCAACGAGAAAGGGAAGAGCACTTCCTGAACTGTCTCAGTTCACAGCTGTGCAATCGCCAGTACACTCAGTGCAAGGAGGAACACAGAGCAAGAGAGAAAATGGAATCAGCTCTTTCAGCTGCTCAGACTAAGATGAGACTAAGTCAGATGCCTCATCCTTAACACGTGCACAACTGGCAGAACGCTCTTCAGGGCGATGCCACTCTTTGTACACACCTTTTTGTGGCGTGTACGTGGTTTTTATACCACAAAACCCCTAGTTAGTTTGACTACAGTAAATAAAGCCAACTACTTAGTTTCCTTTTGCTCTGGAATACAGTGCTATATTCTTCATGGAGCTCCTTAATAAATCAAATCAAGACACCAGCAAAGCTCCCTTCTTTCAAGTCCTACTGCAACGGCCAAACAGTTCAACAAACTGAACTATTCTGTTTCATGTTGCCCTGCTACTCCCACTGCATGGGGTTGTTCACTGGTCACATGGTGCTAGCTATTATTTTTTACTTCAAAGTTGTGTTAAAAGGCAGCCAAAAATATTAGTTTAGTGCCATGGAAACAATTGCTGAAGTTGCTTGAGAAATTAATTTGTGAACAGAACGGCATGATTCACTCTTGAAAAGCAACCCATGCTACAGAAAATTTCAGGAGCCTCCCCTAAGAATCGTGAAAGCTGGATAAACCACTCAGTGAGATCCACTGGCCTGCTGTTTAGATCTGATGAACAGCTACATTTCAAAGTCCATTAAAAACTGCCTGTTCCCCCAGTGCCTATGTGACCATACCTCTGTGTGGTCATTTTAGAGCCTCAGGAAATAATAAGCAAGTTGTCCAAGCTTTGGTCCTACTGCAGCAGAGAACATCTACACTGTCCTGTAATTCTGAAGAACTCTTTACACCAGAACAGCAAACAGTTCTTACAGAAGGTAACCAAACAAATTCTACTGAGGACATGCACCGCTTTGCACTTCCCTACAGGTTTCTAGTGTTCTCGTTATCAGATACCTCTGCAGTGCAAGACTGGAGAAATGGTAATTACTTTAGTCAACTCTCACAACTTCATGATTTTGACTCCAATATTTTATGGTATTGCTTTTTGACATTTAGAAGCTTCCCCAGAAAATCTTACCATGACTTAGGTTCCCCAAAATGCAAGTAGTTAATACTGTAGAGATCCATGTCCTCAGTGTGCCAAGCAAAGGAAGTTTTCCACATGCCAAAGTATAGGTAAGGAGTGTTCACTCCTTCAATGGTTATGCCGCTTTCATTCTCCACAATATCCAGGATTGTGTTCAATCTGCCAATATTCCACGCATCTACATGCTGTAAAACATGAGCCTCGTGTCAAACAAGGATTACAAAGAACAGACCCACACAACTGAGATGACAGTTGCAAAAGCTAACAGGCACTTGTGAAGCAGCACATCACAGAACCACAGAGCTCAAGCTGTGAGCTAGTTCACCTAAACTAGAAGTTCTGCGTGGTGTAGCTTACATGCTGATTGCTTACTAGCCTTTATGGAGGGGAAAAGGTTACCAGCAAACACAATGATTAGGAGGGAAAAATAATCACAAAGCCACAAACTTAACAGAGCAGAGAACAATAGCTGATGTTGATTGAGCTTGAGCTGATGTCTGAACCCTCTTGAACAAAGCCACTTTTCATTCCAAACATTTTTTAAAATAGTGAATCATGATAATTTAGGAGACAAGCAAGCAGAATGCAAACTCTTTTTTTGACGTTTATCATCCTACAACATAATGGCTACAGAGCTGTCCCACACAAATACATGCACTAGTGAATACTAAAGCAGCGTGTATCCACTGATCAACACTTTCAACTCTCATAAGCCCTTTGGGACAAAGCAACACTTGGGCAACAGTGGTTTCTGCCTTCCTGAACTAAACTATGTTACACTGAAGCGCGAGCAAAGGTCCCTTAGAACACTACCTCTGTTAGCCTTCTTTAACTACCTGGGTTAAATGGAGAGCACGTTATAAACACGTGGTTTACTGTGTCCTCGCCTACTCCAGAAGCTGGAACTATGCTAAAACTATCATTAACTCTTTCCAAAAGGTAAGAGTCAAATGCCACATTAGTATTCATGGAATGCAGTATCCCAGGATAACTGTTCCCTGAAAAGCCAAGCAGTTTGCTCACCTTGTCGTAAAGCGTGCCGTTAACGTCGGCCCCGTAGATGGGGGCATTGAAGGTAAGGTTTTTCCAGTACTTTCGTTCAAGGTCTTCAAAGTCCGTGTACCGGGGTGTGCAGTACCTGAAAGAACAACAAACGTACTAAAGACTTTGCAGCTTGATATTTGATGAGTCTAAACCAACATTTTCCACCATGGAAATAATGGAAAGCTATAATAAAAATACCTAATGTGTGTTAGCAGCCAGACAGACCCCTTAACTGCCCAAACAGCAACGAGAGCTGCCACAGCTCTGTTCCTGTGAGACTTGGGAACAAAATACCAGGAAGAAAATTACCTTCCCCATTTCTCAGTTTACTTTAATTTTTTGTTTTGGGCACTTTTCTGGGGCCAGAACAACTTCACTTTTTAGCTGCAGCTACTAAGTGTCAATGCTGCAGCTACTAAGTAGCAACAATTCAAACACAGCAGTGATACAAAGAACAACTTGAAAGGGAAAAATACCAACAAAACCAGTTTCCTGCCTTTCACTTTCAGTGAAAGTAACAAACGTTCACAGACTTACCTGCTACTAAACTGGTCAAAAGCATGCTCGGTTTACCAGCAAAACACCTGCTCTTGCTGCCCATTCCCTGTTAACTATATACTGGACCAGGGCATCAAATTTACACTCTTAAAACCTATTTCATGTGTGTCTATACACATAGATTCCAGACAATTTCATATATAACATTAAACAATAATGTCCATTAAGTTATTCTACTAAACAGAATTTTAAAAAGTCTGATGTATACTGCTCTTGCAAGATAAAACAAGTTTTGATGGACTGACTGCAGCTGGCAACTCCAATGTTATTTCTAAGTAGTTATTGCAAAGGCTGTTTTTAAAATTCCTTTTACAGTGATCTTTTCTCCATCTCCTTTTTCATGCCAAGAACACTTCTCTCCACCACTCAGAAAATATTCTGATGGCCTAGCTACTGGGGACAGATAGACAGCAGTTCACAGCACAACCAAGAAGTTCTGCTGGCATTATGTATCCTCTTGCTGCTCAAGTGACAAAGGTCCCCATCCACACAGCCCGTTGTACGAGCACAGCTCCTCGGCTCAGGGCATGACGTTCACACACCACTGACCGGCACCAGGCTGCACCGAGGACCTGGCCCCTGCGGGAACTTGTGGATGCCCCATCCCTGGAAATGTTCAAGGCCTGGTTGGATGGGGCCCTGAGCAACCTGGTCTTTTGGAAGGTGGCCCTGCCCGTGACAGGGTGGGGAAACGATGATCTTTAATGTCCCTCCCAACCCAAACCACTCCATGACTCTTTGTGCCCGGGACCGGACGTACTTGTCGCTGTTGGCGATCCTGCGGAACTCGCGGACCGTCATGGCTTTCTTCTGGATGTTATACTGCGTGAAGAGCCCGGACTGCCCCGTCACCACCTGCTGGATGGGCGCGGGGATGACGAGCTCGTCGATGTCATCGTAGCACTGCCGAGGCTTCCACTCCTTGGGCGGCACGATCTGCGGGGACACACGGCCCGGGAGCGGCGGCCGCGGCCGGGGACAGCGTCAAACTCGCGGAACTCGGGCCGAGCCCCGGCCGGGGCGCGCCCGCCCCACCGGCGCCGCGGCGTAAACAAA
>VXAY01003231.1:518755-599562 GCA_013399855.1 Oxyruncus cristatus | reverse complement strand
CCGTGCGCAGCTGGAGGGGAACCCACGGCGTCCCACACGGGTCCCACACGGGTCCCACACGGGTCCCACACGGGTCCCGGCCCTGGGGGGTCCCGCCGGGTGCAGCCAAACCCGGTCCCCCGGGGTGTGGAGCGCTGGGCAGTGATCCCGTGCAAATGGGCGCTGCCCTGAGCTGGTGGGTCTCGGGCGCCGAGTGGTGACACACAGTAGGCGTGTGCCAACCGAACGCGTGAACTGGGCTAATTATACACCTACAGTTTCCGTGTGTAAGCAAAGCCAGAGGAGAATTCGATACTGTGCAAACGTCTGGCAGTGAATTCAGGCTGGGGCTGGGCTGGAGCCAGGCCTGGCCCATGCCAGAACTTCTGGCTGGTCATCCAGAAACGTGAAAAAGTGCGGCCGTGGCCAGCGGATGTTGCCAATAATCCATCACCATTGTGCGAAGGATTGAGACCTGACAGTACAGCTTTAGCAGCAAATGCTTTCCAGTGTGGACAAGGACGAGTGCTTGACAGAACCTGTCTAGGGGCACTGACCTCTCCGTGGATGGGACTGGCTGCGATTTTCACAGATCCACAGATCGTGGTGTGCTAAATGCATTTTAAATGTGTAAGTGCCAATAGGCAACCTTAAAAGGAAGCAGAACGCACCTGAAAGACCTCATAGCCATCCTCAGAGAGCATACTTGGTCCTTCATGCCTAAATAAAACCTTAATTTCACTGTATGTTTCTCCTGATATGCACTTCCTTCAGTGTCATGCTGTGGGCATGTAGCAGCTCTGAAAGCCCTAACAAACACCACTCCAACACAGGTTTTCCCTGGTCTGCTGCCTCTCGTTTGCTCATCTGAATTGCCAGGTATACAAACCAGAACCCCAGAGTGGATTAAAACAACAGCAGGCACTGCACATATCTACAAATGTCAGACAACAATTTTGAGACAAACTCCATGTTTCTGGCCTTCTTGGTGGCTTGGCAGCTGCACTGGCCATTATTTAATCAAGAGAGGCTAACTTTCTAATATCAGGGAACCACAGAATGGTTTGGGTTAGAAGGGACCTTAAACGTCATCTTGTTCCAAGCCCCTGCCATGGGCAGGGACACCTTCCACTTGACTAGATTGCTCAAAGTGACATCCAAACTGGCCTTGAACACTTCCAGGGATGGGGCAGCCATAGCTTCTCTGGGAAACCTCTTTCAGCGCCTCATCACCCTCACAGTAAAGAATTTCTTCCTTATATCTAACCCAGTCCTGCCCTCTTGCAGTTTAAGGCCATCTCCCCATTTCCTGTCACTACAGACCCTTGTGAAAAATTGAGCTCCAATTCTCTTGTAGCCCCTCTAGGCACTGGCGGTTGCTGTGAAGTCTCTTTGGAGCCTTCTCTTCCCCAGGCTGAACAACCCCAGCTCTCTCAGCCTGTCTTCAAAGGAGAGGTGCTCCAGCCCTCTGAGCATCTTCACGACCTCCTCTGGACCTGCTTATGGTTTTTCCATTGGGGACCCCACAGCTTGGCACAGTGTTCCAGGTGGGATCTCACGAGAGCAGAACAGAGGGGCAGAGTCACTTCCCTCGACCTGCTGCCCACAGGAGACAGGAGCCCGTCTTTTTATGATAAGCAGTGCTAAAATGTTTCTGTGAGCAGAAATGCGTAGGCAGGGGAGCTCGATAACCTGTAATTGTTACTGTGGGCTGAGACTGCTTATTATAACTGGCAAAAGGGCAACAACGAGCTTTTAATTGGACGGATCAGAATTATTCTTGCTCTCAGAAATGAACCGGGTCAGAACATGCAAAAAAGGAAGAAAAAAGAAAAAAGTCACTCTTAACTAGGAAATGTTACAAATGAAAATGGCAACGTTGCTGAGGACAAGAAATGCCAGGACTGTGGGGGAAGGAGTTGCCAAGCTACTGCACAGAGTCCGCTCAGATTTGTTCAGTGGTACAGCTGTTTCTTTTCCTTACTTCCTGACTATTTTGCTCTTGAAAAACAAAATTTAAAGTAACAAAATCTCAAAGGGCTGGTGCTTGCGCAACATTATCTTCAGAGTAGCTGATCTTTAAAGGTCCCTTCTAACCCAAACCATTCCATGATCCTCTAAGTTAGCATCACTAGGAGGCAAGCCAAGCCTAGGCACTGCCTACACAGCTCTTGCTACAGCTATCAGTGGAATGAATAAAAATATGAAAATAGAGCAGAAAAGCACCTCAGTGCCCAGGAATTCACCTTTGACTAGCTGCCATTTAGCTGCTGTCCCACCTGCCAAACTGTGCCCTTTACAAAGCTGCTTATCTGAGGCTGCACTGGGGGCTACGTGGTACGACTGAGGAATGGAACATTTTCACCAGGGTAGGAAAAAAAAAACCCAGCAGTAGCTACCCATCTCCATTGGTCAGTGCAAATATGGTCTCTGTCTGAGACTCCAAAGGGAAGGGGCCAAACACTGTCTTACAGCACCATCTGTGGTGCAAACAGCACAGGTGTGCAAGGGAAAGGCCACGCAAGGGGCAGAGCCATGTGGGTCAGGGCCCCATGGCCCGTCCATCCTTCCCAAGGAAGCCATTCCCTTCAGGTCTGGAGCACAGTGTGACACTGTGAAGCCAGGCTGAATACCAGAGGGAGGGAAGCTTCTCAAAGTGATGCCAAAGAAGCTGGGGCAACAAAAAACCAAACCAGCTGGTGTAAGTCCTTTCTAGCCAGGAACAACTGAGCAGTGCATCCCAGGCACGGCACTGTCTGGCCCTGGGAGGAGGCAGAGGGGCTCTGCCTGCAGTGTGGCACAAACCATGGCACTGGCTCAGAGGACAGGTCAGGTCAGCATCCCCATTTGTCCTCTCTGCATGGTTAGTCTTGTTTTTTCCCCTTTTATGTTGTGAGATATAGAGATAAAAGGAAATAAATGTTAAAAGAATAAGTGCTTTTAAAATTGTGTGAGTCCATTCCCTTTGGAGTGGTGTTTGCTTTGTGTGAGCAGGCCAGGGGAGTGGGAGCTCCCCCACAGGCAGCAGCTGTTTTTGCTGTTCTCTGACCTGGCTGAACTTTAGGGGTCCATCCTGTGCCAAGGTGGCAGGTTCCTCACATTTTGAGGCCCTCCTGGCCCTCTCTGCACACTGACCCTTTCTTGGCCCTGTGAAGCCAGCACAAGGCTTTGGCCACATGGCTCCACCTCAGTAATCAAAGTACCTACACAATGTCAACCCACCAGTAGCATTGTCAACCCAGGCTCAGTCATGTTATTCCTCATGCATTCCATGCTGAGGTGCTCGTTCTCCCTCTCTCTGCCTCCTCCTGCCTCTACTTGGTCGACAGACAAGCCAAATGACCACCCAAAAAGGTCACTCTGCGCCTTACACATGTGGCAGGCAGAGAAGCAGAGCCCACAGAGGCAGTGAATTCGGAGGGTTGGTTCCCTCATGTTTTCCTTGGATTGGTTGTAAAGGGTTTGGGCTAAGAACAAGACAACAGATGTGGAAGGAAGCCCCAGGTATTCCTGGACAAGGAGCAACAAGGTGCTTGTGTTACTGCAGTGTCCTGGGAGGCTGGCAATGACCTATACTGTCACCAAAGCCATCACCACTGACCCCTCTCTTCCTGCAAACCCACAAGCCAAGTCCAGCCAGGTCCTGCACCAGGTCAGTGCACCCCAGTACAGCTGCAAATGGGCAGGAGGTGAACACACGCATGCATAAAGGGAGCTGTCACAGAGGGTTTCCAAGCTCCCCGCAGGCACAGGGTCTTTGCAGAAAGTGTGGGGCACTTGTGGCTGGGATGTGCCTGTGGGAAATGACTTACCTGCCACAGGCTGAGGAGCATGCCCACTGCCAAAGAACTCTAAGGCCTCTGCTTACTGTTGAAGAAACAGACAGGAAAGCCAGCTTGTATGAAACCCAATTATTCAAATTTATTAACATCAAGAATTATGCAATGATGCTGTAGATTTTTTTTTTTTATTAACAAATAGAAAACAGACTGTATACAACAGTGACCCCTACAGCACTATGCATCCACAAGGTAAAAATGAATGTGTCCTCCAACATTACCAACCCTGGATTGCTGATTTCAACGTAGCTTGGATTCTTAACATTCGGAATACATGTGATAATACAATTAGATACCCTTCCACCACCTTTATTCATAACTCAATGCACTCAAAAGAGGGCTGCTCACTCCCCGTCTTTAGTGCAAGCGTGATATAATAAGGAGTATTAATATATAGTACCATTAAATTAAGTCCAGTAGTCTTGCCACATTGGTTCATTAGAACGTCCTGAAGTAGCGGAAAGTACAATATTCTAGTGACTCTTAACATTTGCAGGATAGCAGAAATTATAGATACACCCAACCTCTGAAGCCATGTGTACTCCCCTCCCCTTCCTTGCAGTACCCTGCTTCCAAAGAGAGCCGGCCCAGCTCCGCTCTGGGTCGCCTGGGCTTGTGCTCTTTGCCTGTGTAAATGCTCTGATGCACTCCACTGGTGAGAGGTGACAGGATGGTGCTTGCACGCACAGAACAGTGGGATTAACACGAAGGGCCATGTCTTGCTCTTTCCATCCCCTCCCCAGGGAAGTGACGGACCCTCTCGCTTCTCCTGCCCCCTTCCCAGCAAGACACACAAAAAGAGGTTCCAATGCCTGGAGCCCGGGATTTCGGGTCTCTCACAAACAAGGCGACGACAACTCACGTCATATCAGGATCTGCCAATACACACGGTCACTGGATCGATTGAACACGTATTGTAATAGGACTGAACTGTTTCCAGCTGACAACAGGGACCGCTTCTCCGGCGCTCCCACAGGCCCTCCCAAACCCAAACCCAAACCTACTAAGGAAATAATGTGGGGAGGGAGGGAGGAGACTAAAAAAAAAATAATTGGTAGCTTAGGTCCAGTTCCATGAAATTTCATATTCTACAGAGGATTAAAAAGCAGCCTATGGGGAATGGAGCCGGGCAGGAACCACAAGCCAGCTGCTGCAAATTACCAAGGAAGCTGCACTAAAATGGGCAGAACCAGCAGTGACTGGGCTGAAATAAACATAGGGCAGTAAAAAATGTAAAAGCAAAAGGAAATGAAAAAAAAAAAAAACAACCAAAAAACAACCCAACTCCCAAAGGTTTGGCGGGTCCAGTTCTGTCTGGGCAAAACATTAAGACTTGCAAAAAATAAAAAATAAAGAGAGAGGAGATTATAAAAACCACTAGTAACTATTTTACATGTTTAAAAAAAAGATCCCATTCCACCCACCTAAAGCCTCGCTGTGAAATGCAGTCGGCGTGAGAGAGGGTGAGAGATGCACATGAGCAGAAATTCAGCCAGAGACTGGAAATGCTTTTGGAGTTGGATTCCCTCATTTGGCGCTGGGGCTAAGTTCCTAAATGCCGTGGTCAAAACTGGTTGGCGTGGAGGTCTGCTGCCTGGGCAGAACCTCCACCTGTACAGAAGGACTGAGGAATGGGCGGCTCTGGCTCAGAGGGACCCGTCTCCACTCCTAGACATCCCCACCGCGACTGGAGGAAAGCACTAGTTACGTTGCATAGTGGTCGAAGCTGCCAAGATACTCCAGCGCGGCTCTGTAGCACAGCTGGTACTGGTCCTACAAGGCAGCAAGGAGGGAAACGTGAGAAGTGGGGACACAGGGACAGCGCACAGGAGGGTTCAGCATCTGGAGACATCAGCTCCCCTCCCTTCTCCCGCAGATCTCCCCTGCAAGGACGGGGATGCTCACCTCTGTCTGCACCATGGCTGGCCGCTGTGTCCGCAAGGTCTTCACCATCTGGAACATGTCCACCACCCCCTCGTAGCGCATCCTCTCCAGCACGATGCTGAGCGTGATGAACACGCCTGTGCGCCCAACCCCAGCGCTGCACAGGGAGCAAGAGGTGCCATTAGAAGTCCTGCCAGCCCCAGGGAGGCTCTGCAGAGCTCCCAGGAGTGGTGCAAGCTGCTCATGGAGTACAGGGACCTGCTTGGTGGGGAGAGGTCACAGTCCCCACTTACCTGCAGTGCACTGTGATGGGCCCATCCTGCCCAAACTGCTCCTTGGTCTTGTGCACCTGCCCAATGAAGTCGATGAAGCCCTCTCCCGTCTTTGGCACTCCCTGCTCAGGCCAGTCTGTGAACTGGAACTGGCGGATGGTCCGTGACTGGCCGTCCTGCAGGGAGAGGGGTGTTAGAGATCAACCATGGGTGAGGGGCTGACCTCACTCCCCTCAGCACTGGTGCTGCTGACCTGCTCTCAGACCCCCTGACCCAGGCCAGGTGAGAGGGTGCACAGGCCACAGATGAGCCCAGGCAGATCTTTTGCTGCTTGTCTGGGGGCTGCCTCTGTCCTCTCATTCTCACCCCAGGGCAGCTGAGCTGAGCAAGGCTTTGGACCCTGCAGGGTCCGTTTGGTCAGTGTCCTGGTCCTGTCTGGGGCCCAGCTCCATCCCAGAACCATGGTTAATGTCACACAGGTGTCCTGCACCCGGTCAGATGCTGCACACAGAGACTCCAAGTGCAGGGGGATCTGCGTTACAAATGCTTGCCCAAGTGGGCAGTACAGGCAAGGCAGTACAGGGACCTGACAGGGATCCCTGAGCTGCTCACCAGGCCTGCCACAGCTGGCAAGGCACAAACCTGTGGTGAGAGGAGCAGCAGGTGGTGGGCAGCAGCCCTTTCTGCCTGCAGTGCAAGGCAGCACTTAACTTTCCCATTCCTCGAGGAGCTGCTGCAGGCTCCCTTGGCTGGTCTGGGCAGGGCAGAAGCACAGGAGGCAGGGGAGCTGGGGAGCCAGCAGATGCACTCACCCTGGCATCCGTCACCTTGAACTCCCGGAGGATGTACTGGGGCATGTTGTACTCTGCCATGGGGTCCACCACGAAGTACTGGTACCGGGCAGAGCGCTCTGCAGGCCAGTACTGATGGCACTTCTCCTGTGGATGAGGGGCAGGGCAAGACATTAGCACTGACAAGCTGCTGCTCCTCCCTCCCGCTCTCTGCGGGTAAATGTGGTTGTGGGGCCAAAGAGTCAGCCACTGCACATGCCAGCAGGAGGCTGGCCCAGAGTGGCTGGTGCTGGAGACAGACTGGGGTGAGCCAAGAGGTCATGCCAGCAGCCTCACACCCCCCCTTGTCCCCCCAGGAGGATTCGTACCCGGCCCATCTCACGCAGCTTTGTCAACATCACCACGATGGTGGAGTTGTGCTCCCAGAGCATCCGCCAGAAATCCTCCGTGGTCTCGGCCAGCGGTCCCTGCGTGGCAATGTAGGCCTTCTGCTGCCTGCAGAAGACAAACATAATCGTGCTCAGAGCAGCTCCTGGTGCTCCAGGAAGCTCCGGGTGCACAGACCAGCTGCTCCTGGGGGCTGGTGGGCCAGAAGTGCTGGAGGCAGCGTCCCTGTGGAGTTGGGAGCAGGGCTAACAATCCAGCTGCAGGAGGCAGGTCTCTAGGACCAGCCACGGGCACTGGGGGAGAAAAGAGCCTGCCCAGCAAGGATCTTTAAGTGCTTCCCACAGATGCAGCGAGCACCATAAGGCGAAGGATCCAGAAAGGCTCTTAGTCCTTGCTGGTATAATGGTGTCCCCGGCCCAGCCTCGTGCTGCTGCTTGTTCCCAGCTCTGCTGCTGCGCTGAGAGCCCTCTCAGCACCCAGGCCCACATGAGCAGGCTGCCAGCACCCACCTGGGCCGGAAGGACAGGCTGTGCTTGGGAATGATCCCAGCAGCACCCCTGCATTCCTGCACTTTTACTCTCTGCAGCACCCCCGTCCCTCCCATTGCAGGGGAAGACACAGAGCAACTGAATCGGGTCACCCAGATCACGCACACCATAATAACAAGGGCAGTGTGGAAACCAGGAATACTGTTTCGCCCGCTTTTCTGAACCTTCAAAATCTGTTTTTGGTTCTATTGCAAACCAGAGCATCTCTCTAGACTTTCCAGGTGAGCTGCCCCAGGCAGGAGCCCACCCTGAAGAAAGCCCCCTTGGTGCTCTGTACTCGGAGAAGGGCCAGCCCTGTCGCGTGGGTTCCTTGGCTCACCAAGCTCCCAGCCTGGCACAGCAGAGCCCGGGCTGGCTCCACCACTGCGGGGCGCTGGAGCCCGCGGGACTGGGGCCGGCATCCTCAGTCCTGACTTCATCCCTCTGCTCTACCTTCATCCCTCTGCTGGTGCTATTTTTAATGGCGCTAAAATTAATGAACGTGCTGCAAGGCAGCAGGATGCAGACAGGGGCTGCTTCAAGGAGGATTCGTAAGACATCACAAAAAACAGGGAGCGGGGTTGCACAACGGAAAGAGCTAGTAAAGATGCAGCATCAGTGATATCTGCAGGACCTTGGGCCAACTGATTTCTGTAGATAATACCTAGAAGATTGCTAGTTCAAAGGAAGGGACGGGAAGAGATAACAGAGCTCTTCGGGGATGGGGTAGATAGCACATGAAATGGTACCACCTGCCGTGCTCGCAGTTCTCCACCTCCCTCTGCAGCATCACCAAGGGGCAGAGCCAGCATTGCTCTCCATCAGCTCTGGAGCCAGGACAGAGTGAATGCAGCCTGTCTGTCAGACCCAGGCTGCAGGGTGTGTGTGCAGGTGGCCACGTTAATGACCGGTGCCAGACAGCTCGGAGCTGCACAGGCAGGAGGGAGCCGAGGCTGCTCTGTGACAGCTTTTCTCCAGCCCCTTTATCCTTCCCCATTACTCTGTCCCACCCTGAGGGAGCCTGGCGTGCTGTGGTTTTGCTGCTTGGGGATGCTCCCTGGGTTGCTCCCTGTCCGCTCTTGCCTCCAGCAGCCCTTCTCCCTGGGAGCCCTGGCTGGGCTCAGCTGCTGGAGCAGGGACAAGGCACGGAGTCTCTGGCCTGGATGCACCCACATCTGTTCCCTTCGGCAGCGCCTTTTCCTCCTGGGAGGGCACCAGCCCAAAAGAAGCAGTTGGGCAGAGCCAAGCTGGAGAGCAAATGTGCCACATCCATCGCTGTACCCCCTCCTCCTGCACTGGGTGACCCTACTGTCATGGTGCACAGAGAGATGACAGGAACGAGCCTTTTATGTGCATCACTGGGATTTAGTATGGACGACTGTCTAGGGATTGGCTGGGAAGGGGATGTAGCCACTGGGCTGTTTTTCTTAATTTTTCTCTCCTGGCACTTTACATCTGAGAATGCAATGCCAGCAGATAGATACAGAAAATGTTAATATTATTGCCCCACTAGATATTAATTTGTGCTTTCTAAAAGGTGTTCTGGAGAGTGGAACCCAGTGATGGGATCCCCAGTGCTCAGCACCAGCACTGCCTGAGGATCCACAGACTCCCCCCCAAAACCAAGACATGGGACAATGAGCCTTGTGCTGCTGCCTGGATCAGCCACTCAGTGCAAGCACAGTTCTACCTCTGGTTGCTACAGCTACTGAGGGGAGGCACGTTTGTGTTAGATGCTGCAGATATGAAACACATGCCAAGGGATGCCTACCAGAATATCCCATAAAACCTCCACAGGAGCCAACACAGCCTGCCACTCCAGCCATATGGGCATCTGTGTACAGCAGTGCAAGCCAGCCTGGCAGCACTCACTCACTGTCAGTCTTCACATGTTGTAACTATACACACTGGAGTGTCTGAGAAGATAGAAAGTGATAAAATTCAAAGTGATCCCAGCCCACCTTAGGCAGTCAGGACCCATCCTTGGGAAAGAGGAGAAGGCAGCCCTGCCCAGGTTTTGAAGCAGGCGGGACAGGCTGGCCCAGTCACCTACGGTGACCCTTACCTGTAGCCATCTATGAAGCTGGCGTTGATGTAATCAGAGCCCTCGACACCCCGGATGGGCTGCAGACAGACTCTGGTCAGCTCGTATGGCATGATGTTCACGAGGCGGTTCTTGAATTTGTTGCACGGGAGGTTGGCACTGATGAAACGTGAGGTATGTGCTTTAGAGTTGGCCAGCAGCTGAAAGAGGAGGAGACACGTCAGATCCCTGCTGGGGACGCAGCAGTCTGGGGGTAAAGTTGGAGCCCTGGCAGCAGGGCAGGCAGGAGTCCCCCTGGGCACACAGCCACGCTCCCTCCTCTGATTGAGGGACAGCTGCTGGGGACCAGGTCCTTCTGGACCAGACACAGGGCTTTGCCACCATGTTATTTATGAGGAGGCTGCACCTGGATGCTCTGTTCCACAGTATTCACCCATCTGGTTTTCAGCACCACATCGGCCCCTCTCCCATGACACTGCACACCCAGTATGGCCTTGCTGCTGCGTTTTGGCACGTGGCTGTAGGTGACAGCAGGGGAACCACCTGTGCTGACCTATGGCACAGCCCCAAAGCCTCACGTAGCGGAGCAGAGACCCACAGCAGCTCTCTGACCCCCACAGGGCAGGACGTGAAGCCTTGTGGCTCACTGAGCCAGGGACTGACACCTCGTGGCGTCAGGGAAAGAAAACTTTCCTCTTCCAACAATGTCTTGCTATTTACTTCTCACCCCAGAAGAACCCAAGAAAATGTGAGAATTGTGACAGTTTTAGGTAAGGAAGATCTATTTTGGGTTACTGTGAGACATTTTATGGTTCTCTTTGAGTCCTGTAAACTGGAGTCACGGTAAATGTGTTACTTAGATCGGCTGGCAGAGACATTCAAACAGAAGTTCCTCTTCTCCCCCCACCCCACTTTTTCTTGTTTTCCTTCCCCAAAAGACTGCCTCCAGGATCTCCAGAGCCATCCTTCTCTCTATGAGTGGCAGCTGGTCCTTGGCAGAGGCTCCCCGCAGAAGGACAGGGTTGCTCTCTGGGGAGAGATGCAGCATTGTGAGGTCCTCCCATATCCTGCTCCCCTGGGTTTCTGATGCAGTGGACACTGCCAGGGTTCAGAGAGAGGCAAATTCCATTACTGTTCTAAAGATACCCTGGGAGAAGCAAAAAGAAAATGAAATTTTGCTGTTCTTACAACAGAGCTGCTTGAGTTGAGCAAAATTCTATGGCTCTCTGAAGGAGTTTCTCAGGGCAGGTGTCACCACGAGACACTCATGCAGCATGTTCTACTGTCCCAAGCCCAGGACACCAGCAGCTCTGACAACTATAGGACAGAGCTGTTAAACTATTTCCAGTTTACACAGAAAGTCAATATTTTGCCTCTCCTGCTCCTTCGTCACTTGGAGGGAATCCCCAGGGTGCAGCTGTACTGCTGCAGTTCATTTCACAGCCTGCACGGTCTGCTGCCTCCCCGCATGAGCTACATTCTCCTGCATGAGTTCACTGGACTAATGCACCTCATCTGAGAATATGGGCGCTTACCAGAGCTCACTTCCAGCTCCAGGGCCGTAATAAATATCTGCAGTTGGCATTCACAGATACAGGCAGCAAAATGTGGGCTTGGCTTCTAAAAAACAGCGTGCCTTAGAACACTGCTTTCACCAACTCTAGACACTGAGCCTCGGTGTTGAGGTGGTTAAAAGATAACAGATCTCAGCACTGAAGAAATGAGGCTAGAAATGTCTCACATATTTAAATTGGAGCCATTTCCAGACAAGTTGTTCACAGTAACATCAATTATCACTAACATGATCTGCATCTGATTTCAGATGCAGCTCCCGCCGCACAGTGAACCCAGAGCAGAACGTGCTGCTGAGAACTGCACATCCATCTGCCTTTTATATCCTCCCCAGAAGCTGCCAAATCAGGGGGGACTGCGGCCGACACAAGCTTTACAATTCAAATGTATTTCAAATCACTGCCTACCTGCTTCAGAAACACACAAAAGAGTAACTGTCTGTAATGATCCACAGCCCTCCTCTCCCAACCCCTGGACGAGCGGCCCGTGGGCTTCTGTGGGCAGAGACAGGGGGGCTGGAGAAGCGGGGCGGTGGGGCTCTGCCACCAACCTTGAATTCCAGCTCCATGGCAGTAACGCTCTCGCCTGGTGGCACCTGGGTCAGCTTCTGGATGTGAGCGAAGAGGTTGCGTGCGGGCACCTCGGTATTGCCACACGTGGCAGCCTCCAGCAAGGCCTCGTGGATGAAGATGTACTGGTCCTCTGTCTGCACCATGTAGTTGCGCTGAGAGCGCATGCACGTCACGTGGCCGTAGATGTCCACGGTCTTCTCGTGCTTCATCCGCTCCAGCATGGCGTCGATGATGATGAAGCACCCGGTTCGGCCCACGCCCGCGCTGTGGGAACAGAGCACGCGGCCTGAGGCGACGCCGCCTCCTACAGACGTCACTCACACAAGCTCTGATTCTGCTCAAGAGATCACCCGGACCCAGAGCACACGGAAGGGGAGGAAAGGCTGCTCTCTAGTGAGTGCAGCTCCAAACAAGAGGTGACGGGAAGAGTGAGGGAGAGAGACACTGGAGAATGTGAGAGGCTACTCAGCCCTTCTGCTGGCCCCCTTTTACTGTTGGAGCAGAAAGGACACGGTGTCAGACTCTGCTGGTCCCAGTGGTGGCTGGTAGCACCTCCACGAGGAAAGGAGAAACGTGTTTAACAGGCAGGATAGCGGCAGCACACGAGTGCGCTACGTCAGAAGACCTGGAGAGCAGGCTGGGCCCCAGTGCCAGTGAAGCCCATAAATTCAAGCCTCCTTGTCCCCTAACCAGGGTCACTGTTTCCTAACCCATTAAACAAGGACAGTAAGCCTAAGAGGGGAAGCAGAGAGGTAAGATCATGCATGTCTATGCTGAGCCCTTCTCTCAAACACTGAATGTCTCCCCACGACCACTGGATGAGCAGTAGAGAACCCCAAACTACTCACGCCGAGAGCACCCTGAAAACAACAGCTATGCTGTTGTGACATGTAAACACAGGCAGAGATAGGGAGCTAGGCATTTCCTCATTTATGGTGCAAGTCAGATCCTTAACAGGGCTTTAATACAGCTTGTTTGTGTGTTAATTATACCCTACTCCCATCTGAAACAGAGCATGAAAGAAGAGCATTAAACACTGCTGGTAAGGCGTATGCTGGAACGGCAGTGATGGAGTGGTTTGTTCAGTAACAGTCCCCTCTCGGCTGGTACAAATAAATCTTGGTTGGGTTAAGATGCTGAGCCTTAATAGGCTGATATTTTGCTTAAAGAGCTGCCTTCCTACTCTGTGAAAGAGTTCTGCTATAAATACCATGTATGAATGTTTGCAGAGGTCACTGCATGCATGTCCATCAGTGATGTGCCTCTGAAGGTACCACCCACTTATGCTGGGCACAGATAATTTAATTTTTAAATGGCACTAGCAGTTTTGCAGGAAAATGTGTTTTCTGAGGCTCTCCATGTATCAGAACTGTTTAACCTGACACAGTAGTAGCAAGAGAATTGTCATCACTGCATTACCACTGCTGGGACTGTTCTGCGAAACCTTTCCTACAAGAAAAGGAGGCTCCACTTTCAGACGGGTTAAAGCTCCTGCAGCCACAAGGCACGTGCCCAGGTGCAGCTTCACAACCCCACAATCCTACCTGCAATGCACAACCATGGGCCCAGCATCTGGTGGGTTACAGGCCTTGACCCGTCGCAGGAAAGCGAGGATTGGGGTGGGGTATTCTGGCACCCCGTGATCGGGCCAAGCCATGAACTGGAACTGCCGCAGCTCTCGCTTCTCACTGGAGCCATTCTGTTGAAGACAAAGAGGAGTTGTTTTGCATGAGAACAGTCTCATCACAGGAACCCACTGATGGGGCACGCAAGGCTCTGTATGACAAGGCACGTATTGGGCTTTCGCCACTGAAAGTTTGGAGGCAAAATGTAGGCTTCTTGCAAGGCTTCTATACACACAGATGCTCTGTGGAAAGCCAGCTGATGCAGAGCTGCTCTGCTCCCTGTAGGAGTGGAGCAGGCTGCAGGGAAGGTGAAAGACTCCTTTCTGCACAGCACAGGTTCACTGCCTGCATGCTCACTGCATGTTCAGGGAAAATGGGCACTGGGCATGGAAGGGCTACAGCAGCCAGTTCCCTCCCTACTCCTCTGCATCGGGGTGTCTCTGGGATGGGGCTGCAAACTGCCCTGCTCCTGTCTGGGATTGGCTGAGTGATCTACGCAGCAATGTGGTAGGACTGGCTGGGTGACTGCTTGGGGGTGAGATGCCTTCTCGGGGTGTGAGTGTGTCCCCGTGAGCACTGCCATGCTCCTGGCCCAGACTCAGTCATCCACAGAGGCAGCCCACTGCAAAGCCTGTCTGCATTGCCGTGACATGCTGCTGCTGGCACTGCCCCCAGGGATTTCCAAACACTAATTAGGAACGCAGCAGGCAGGAGAGAAGGGTTTGTACTCAGAAACAACCTCTCCATTTGCATTATTAGGGACAGGAGTGCTAATAATTTACTGCTTCCATGTTGTCACTCTAATGGGAGGACAGCTGCTACAGCTACGCTGGCCAGAGGCAAGAACAGCCCTGCTCTGGGGCCTATCACAGGGTCTGGATGCACACAGAAGAGCATCAGGTATCCTGGCCAAAATCTAGCGGTGGTCAGATGCCCAAGCCAGTCTCCTACTGCAGTTGTGAGAAACGGCCCACATATGGAGTGGCCACACACTTGGCCAAGCCAGGCACAGCCAGTGGCATCTGCCTGTGGGCCATGGAGCAACCTGCAGCATCAGGAAGTGTCTCTGCACTACCTGGAGCAGCAACAGCCCAGCCAGCCCCGTACCTTGTACAGCGCAAAGGTGCGGACAGTGTAGGTCGCCAGCTCGACTGTATCCAGCAGGGTCACCTGGATCATCCCATAGGTTTCCGTACCCCGGCTCGGCCAGTACTGGTCACACTTCACCTGCAGGGAGGCGAGGAGAAAGGGTCAGTGCCTGGCTGCCGGTTGGGGGAATCCGGGGTGAGGAATGGCAGGGTAAAGGGTAAAGACAGAAATGAGTCACGGTGCAGGGGGGGCCCCAAGCACCCAGATTTCCTTCTCCCAGAGTGTCCCAATCCCCAGCAGAAAGGCAGCACACCCTGGGCTCCTTTCCACAAAATTCATTCAAAGAGTGATTTTTTTTCCACTGGAGCCACCGGTGGGAAGTGGCAAAGGAGGCCAGGCCACCAGACAGAGCAGCAAGAGTAGCACCAGGTAAGAAGACAGTGAGCAGCAATTCCTAGCAGTGATTTGTGCCTGCTGTAATTTTTCTTCTCTGCCTCCTGTTTGGGCAGATGAGGGTCTTTGGGCTGTGCCTGCACCACCCCTGTGCCTGAGCTCTGCCTGGATAAAGAGAAGGTGGGCAGCTGTGGGCTGGTGGGAGGAGAGCAGGTGCAGCAGGGAAGGGGAAGCAGAGGTTTCTGTGGGCAAGGCTCTGCTCAAAGAGCAGCTGAGGTGAGAGAGATGCAGTCTGTATCCCCACCAGCTCCCTGCTATCCCAGCTCAGAGTCCTTGACCCACAGATGAGGCAGGACAGAGCTCCAAGTCCTGCAGAGTACACAACAATACAACAGGCACTAGCTTTTCCCCGTAACATCCGTAATCCCCAGGGTGCCCCTGCCAGTGTAGCCTCTGGGCAGCAAATCACCCCAGTGAAAGGTGGGACACAGCCCACACCAGGGGGCCTGGACACTGGGCTGGACCACAGGGCTGACCCTGCCACCCTCCCTGAGCTGCCATAGGCTCAAGTGCACTGAGCATCACTGAGAGATGTGGTGCATCCCTGGAAACCTACATCTCCCAGGTGTTTCAAGAGGGCTGTACAAACAAGGCACAGATGCCAGCTCAGACACAGACACATCCTGTCCCTCTGTGAGAAGACAGACTATGTCCAAACCATCCCTTCAGCCCCTTCCTGCAGGCAGCACTGTCCCATGGCGAAAGAAATCGCTGCTCCCTAGAGACCTCCTGGCCTGCAGCATCCTTATCCCTCGCTTCCAGCTCTGCAGCCAGAGTGCTTTGAACTACCAGTCACAGCTCCTGCTGCAGCCCACTTGGCAGAGAGCCCTAACACATCCCCGGGGCCCCATCCCTCTGCCCCCTTCATCTCCCTGCACATTCCTCCCTGTTCACCTGCTGATGACCTCCTCCTCCTCCCCTTCACAGCTCAGCGTTTGCAAACTACTCCTCCGGTTTTGTTCTCTGCAGCCCCAAGCTCCCAATTTAATTGGCACCGTGAGCAGCCCTGTTTCATCTGACACCCGGCTCCCCCACCCCGCAGAGCCGCAGTGCCTGGCTGACAGGAGGAGGGCTTCATTCCCACCCATGTGCACTGCACCGAAAACGGTTTCCCGCCCTAGGAGAGAGGAGTGAATGGAAGATCATCTGTGCTTGTCAAGGAATAGTAAACTTAATTATTAGCAGAACGTGTTTACAGGGGAACGTGTGGGAAGGGAAACAATAAGCTTAATTAGAAATCAATGAAGTTGCGCCTCTTAATTGAAAGCACTTTCAGCAGGGTGGGGCTTGTGAGAGCTCAGAGCCCTCATCCTGCACTCTGCCGCTGGAATGCTGACACACCTGGAGCCAGAGGGATGCACCTGTCCCTGCTGTTTTGGGTTCTTCTCTCACTAAGTCCTGCCCTGGCAGAAGTGCCTGGGGCAAGGCTGCCTAATGGGGTACAGCAGGTGCCAGTGCACCCAGAGCAGCTCCGCTGCCTCCTGCCCAGGGTCTCCTGCCATTCAAGCTGCTGTGCTGCCTTGGCCCTGTGGCAGCGTGGCAGGCCCTGCAAAAATCTCAGAAGATTCCTCTTCCTCACTTGGCACAGTGCAGCCCGTTATCAGACACTGACTGGCTGCAGCACGAACAACTGCGAGGTCACAAACCTTATTCCACAGCTAAACTGATCCCATCCTCGCGAGCGGGTGGCAGCTGTGGCCGTGTCCCCACCCAGGCCTGAGTTTGCCTTGGGGATGACGTGAGCCCTCTCTGACGGAGGGGAGGGCAGCGTGGCACCCTGTAAATGCTGGGGCAGCTGCCTGCTGTGTCGCCCTTGGTGTGGTTTGCAGGGGATGTTTCAGGGGAACAGCACAGCGTGTCCCTGTGCCTGAGCCCACACCTCGGGGGGAGCAGTCTCCTCCTGCCACCCACATGCTGCAGGGCCATGTGTACTCGAGCACAAAACAAACTTCAGAGGAGTTCCCTGTGTGGGATAATAGCAGCGCCTGGGCTGGTAATTGAAAATTATTTATTCATGACCAGATAAGAGTCAGTCACATTTTCTGCCAAATTTACCCATAATGTTTATGCCCCATTTTCAAGCTCTGTAAATTTTATGCTGAAGCCGATACACTGTGGCACTAAAGCAGACAAGAGATGTTTTCTTCTGGCAGTGCTTGTTTCTCATTAACTTAAGGAGCTCAGTGATGTCCTGAACAACCATTCATTGCAGCTTTGCTGAGTGGCTCCTGTCCCTCCCCTTCAATGCCTTGTGCCCAACAGCAGCCGGGCACCTCTCCTCAGCTTGAGAGCTGTGCTCTGCTCCCAGCCCCACTTGCAAGCTCCAGATGGCACGGCTGCCAGTGAGAAGGCTGGAGCACAGTGTGGCTGCCAGGCTCCTCTTCCCCAGAGCCCTTGAGCACCAGCCTCTTTACACCCCAGCCTGGGGACAGCAGAGATCACACCCCAGGGATGGCTGCTTGGTGCTCTGGGCTGGAACAGAACAAGCCATGGTGCTGCTCCGGGAGACCTCACTCTTCTGGGCTCTTGGGGATAGCCCAGGGCGGGAGAAATCCTGCTTTAATACCTCTCTCATGCAACACAGCCCGGCAGGGACGTGCCACGCTCACAGCTTCGGGAAAGCTAATCTTCAATGTGTGTTTCTGAACTGCCACCAAATGATTCTGAAACTGATTGTAAAGCTTTGAAGGCAGCTAAATTGCACAATCCAGCCATTTCTATCCTTTATGTGCTTCTCGCTTTGTGAAAACATGAAAAAGGGAGGATGATTTGGACCATCAAGCCAGCTGAAATTGCAGACCATAAAAGCTGATGCTCTTTTAAAGATTTTTTTTTTTCCCCCTGCAGCTCAGGAGCCCTTTAAAGCAGTGTCACCCCCACAGGGCTGCCAAGCTGCTGCTGGTCCTGGTCGGCTTATCAGAGCACTGCCGAGGGTGACCCGGGGAGCTCGCCTGGAGAGGCGGCAGAGCCTGCTCTGCGCTGGGCACCTCGCCATGGGGCCCTGCTACCCACCCCAGGCTCTGCAGCTGGACAGACAGCCCTGTGCCCGCACCGAAGCCCCTGGGCAAGGGGACTTTCAAGCAAGGTCACCCTTGGGTAACGCTGTGACGCCATGTGACTGCCTGGAGCAGTGCTGTCCCACAGCAGCGTGAGCATCAGCAGGCAGCAATGCTGCAGGGACCCAAAGGGTTACACCAGATGAGGTTTGAAGGCTCTGGAGTGGAATGAACTGCAAAACAGTGACTCATGCTGAAAGTCTGGAGCGATGGGCTATGACTAGGATGGGATCTTCCTTGGCCCCAAAAAGGTGTGCTCCTGAGAGAGGTCTAGCCACCATCAAAGGTGCATGAGGAAAAGCAGAGCAGCAAGGTGGCTGAAAACCATCTTGTCTTGGAGGATGCTGAAGAAGACAACAAAAAAAACTAGAGAAAATAATCTCCTGGAAGTTCACATCTCACGTCCCTACCAGGGCCCTGCTTGGAGGGGATGCCCTGAGACACCTACAGGGTCCAGCAAACACATCCAGCGAAGCCCTTGCTGGGGATGGCTGGTTGGGTTCAGGAGCAGCCAGGCTTCTCCACTGCCTCCCTTGGCAACCTGCCTCTCCTGTAGTGCCTGAGAAAACTGCCCACTTTTCATTAGTGCTGGGGATGTGCCAAAGAGGCAGCAGGACAAGGGCAGGCAGTGCCAGGGAGCAAATGCTGGCGTCTGGGTCTGGTTGGGTCAGCCTAGAGCCCCTGGGCAGTGTACCCAGTCATGCAGGCTGACTGCAGATTCTGTGAGGGCTCTGGTCACCTCCTGCCCATGACAGGGATTCACAGTGCCTGTCTTGTCACCAGAATCCTGACCACACGCACTGTGTTTGGGACAGAAACCAATACTGCAAGAGGCACCTGCAGGATGACACGACAGGGAGCGTGCTGGGGGGAGATAACGCACAGCTCAGCAGCACAGGCATCTCGGGCAAAGACAAGTGCCTGTGGGGGTCAAAGGAAACCTGTTATCTTCAAGAAACACGCACCTTGGAGTGCTTTGCCATAACTAAGCAGCCCAGAAGTTAAGTGAGTCAGGACTCCAGGCATGGATTTCCTCGGTAACCTAGAAGGGCTTTTCCTTGTACTTCAAATATGTGCTCCATTACTGAAATGTAAAGGCACAAAAAAAGTCCCCATACGACCCCCAGCTGCAGAGGGTGGTTGATCAGAAGCTTCCGATCTTGCTTAGCCCACGTGCCAAGCCCTGAGCCACAGGACAGGCTGGATCAATGTCCCTCCCTGTTTGGGCTGGGTGGGCGACAGTGGCCATGGGACAGAACAGGCAGGGCCGTGCAGGGGGAAGCACAGTCCAAAGCTGAGGTTGCATCTCCAGAGGCAGCTCATCTCCAAGGAACACCATTTTTCCCTGCAGGCTGTAGGGCATTTGTAGGGCCGGGGAAACCCGTCAACAATGCCTGTTTTTGTACATGCAGAGAAAGCAGATCTGTTTTGCCACAGTGATCGGTTGTTCCAGCTGCTTCCTCCCAGCCAGCGTGGGCTGGGACACCCCTGTGAGCATTTCAGTGCTAAAGCTTTGAAAAGGAGGGAGAGCATGCGGGCAAAAGTTTTAACTAAACCCAAACTTGACAGCTTCTGCTTCTCAAGAATGAGCTTACTGGGCTAAAAATAACCAGTGCTTCACAGCTTGAGCGCACAAGCCCCTTCTCCTGCTGTTGGCATGGCAACACTAAAATATTCTGCAAGTACAAATGCTCACCACTAAAATTTTACTTTTAGGAACAAACTGGATCACAAGAGGCAGAAGCTGCCTCCTGCTTGGGCAGGCTTTGCCCAAAGGGTGCATCCGGGCACGGGAGCACTTGGTCACAGCTTATGAATTCCTGCTTCAGGGGCTAAGTAAGAACCTCTGTCATGAAAACCATAAGTATCATCTGCAGTGAGGGCTCCTGTTCCTTCTCCACCTCACACCTTCCCCACGGCTTGCAGGCAGCTTTGCATTTATTACATCAGAATATCTAATCCTGGCAGTATGAGCCGATCATTTATACATATTGTCATTGGACAACGCACAAATTAAGTCTTGTTATTGCAATGAGACCCTGTCAGCCATTCCCCTGCATCGCCAGAGATGCCAGGGTCCTCTCAGGCTGCAGGATGCTGCTGGTACAACCTACCCATAGCAGCTCCTTAGCTTCTGGGACTGTCCACACTCCCCATTTCAGAGCTTTCCTTTCTCGCTTTGGTGTGAACGATGTGGGGAGGGAAAGGATGGGTGTGCACGCACACATACAGGCAAAACAGGGGTAAATGAGCAGGACAACGACAGGAGGTTTTACCACCCTTTTGCCCCCCAGGGATACACTTACAAAGCACTTGTTGCTGGGCCGCCAGCAACAGTGAGCCACATCCCGGGAACAGCCTCTCCCTGGATGCCCTTATGCTGTAAGTTGTTCCTTTCTCCCTCTCCTGCCCCTCAACAGCTCCAGCAAAGAAAGGAAGCACCCACTGTACCCTGGACTTCTCCTCCAGCCGGGTCATCATGACTATAGTTGCTGTCCTCTGTTCCCACACCATCCTCCAGAAGTCGCTGAGGGTCTCTGGCAGCGGTCCCTGCGTGGCGATGTAGGCGTTCTGCTTCCGATACCCGTCGATGTAGTTGGCGTTGATGTAATCGCTGCCGGGGACTCCTGTGCACGAGGAAGAGGGCAACTGTTACTGGGGGGGCAGCCCACGACCCTGTCTGTACCTATGGCTCTGCAGGGCCCTGCAGGCAGGGGAAGGGGCTGGGGATGGCAGGATCTTTCTCCCAGGAATCCTGCAAAGGACAGGGATGGCGCCTGAAAAACGAAGAATCCTTTGTAACTCCCACATTAACAGAACAAGCAGGCAACACCAAAGCAGAGAGACAGTTGCCACCCGCACACAAAGGGAAATTCACAGGCAGGAATATTAAGGAGCTCGTTTGGCCCCAAGCAACTCATTGAAATAATTGTCTTAAATTCACCAGCAATTTGTTATGGTCCTACAGCACCTTTTAAAAATGAGTCTGCTTCATTAGTTTTTCTCTGTTAGAAATGGATGTCAGGCAGGGATGTCCTCCCCTCCTCCCTGGAGGGACAGGTATCCCAGAGGAGAAGGAGATCTTACTCCCACCACCACTGAAACCCTTCCGTGTGAGACCCCCCCTGCTGCCTTCTGGCAGGGGCTGCTCCAGCCTCTCCTCTGCCTCCACCACTTTAAGGAAAGGAATTTTTCGTGAAGGCCTTTAAAATGCAAACACACAGTTACTAACATAAATGTGGCAAAGCAGAGGCCTGGGGCTGCTTCCAAACTCAGCTCAGCATGGGCTGCCCGGGCTGCTGGGAGAGAAAGCAGCATGAATCTTCATGTCTCCCCGGGAGAGAGCATCTGCATTTCATTAGAGGAAGGAAATAAGGCTGGGGGTCACCCCTTGTCCTTTCGTCCTGGGGAATTTTCTGCAGGTCTAGAAGTCTCCAGCAGACAGCAAGTGCTGTTGGCTCTGGGGGAGTGGCAGCAGCTGGAGTGCAGCACTCGGCTCCCTTGGCATGGGCAGCGGGGACCTGGCAGGGTGCTTCGGGAACGGTTCCCAGGAAGGCACAGACACTACTTACAGCAACTGAGTCAGGCTAGAAAACAGGGATTCCCCCACGTGTTCACCCCACAGCTGTCTGAGAGGGTTTGCCCATGAGCAAGCATGCCATGGAATCGCATAGCTGCTGCTGCTGCTGCTGCTGCTGCTTAACAGGGCTTGCTGTGAGGGACTGTTTGGCTCCCCCTCCTCCTCTCCAAGAGGATGAGTAGTGCATTAGCATTAGAAAAGCCTTTTCCATCCCTAGAAAAAAGATGCTAGTAGGGGTACCTGTGCAAAGCCAGGCCCCAGTTCCTTCCCCAAGCATTGAATCAGCTGTATCTTCCTCATCCCCATGAGTGGGCTCAGATCTGCTGTGCAGAGCTGGATGCTGGTTTATAGAACAGTGGGAACAGGTGAGCCTGGGCTCCTGCTCCTCTGTGTGCAAGAGAACTAAAAACATGTATTAGCCCAGACTCCAGAGAGGTAGGGCTGGTTCTTGGAGCCATGGGAGTCAGTGCTATGGACACCAGAGCCCGATGCATCTCCCATGGAATACAGGGATGTGTGGAGCCTGATGTCCCAGGGGAAGGGGCGCCCCTCACTCTGTGCCACTCTGGGCACTTTCTTGGGAGCATATACTGACAAGTCCAAGAGCAAGATACTGGCCTGACAGCTGTGTTGGGACAGAGGGTGGCACGGCTACCAGTGCCATGTTTCACCAGGTACTGAGGGGGGCAGCTGAAGTCATACAGAAAGGACAGAAGTAGGAAGGCTGCTGGGACAGACATCTCTGCTGCCAAGCAGTATCAAGCAGCAGCCACACAGGACACACTGCTCTGAGGAAAGCTCTGCAGAGCCCTTTCTCTATTCTGGCCATTCAGAAGAAACATTTCATCATGCTGATGCTTGGTGGTGGCCCCTGCTCAAATGAAACCAGGGAAAAGGATGGTCTCCTGGTACAGTCAGGTTCAGCTGCTTGCTGGGGTACCCACTTCAGAGTCACTCTTACCATCAATGGAGGTCAGGATGACACGTGAGTGGTCATAGGCAATCACGTTTGCATAGCGGTTTTTGGGTTTATTCACTTCCAGGTTGGAGTTCTCCCAGGTAAACTGCTGCCCCGGATCAATGGACTGTGGAGGGAAAGAGAAGGAAGGAGTCAGGAGCGGTTACAGCACAGTGAGATACTGCAGCACACCTGTGTTTCAGCCAGGAAATCTGCATCGCCCTGCACACCTCTCCCCAGGCCAGACACGACTTCCACGGGTGTCCACAGCAGCAGTGTCAAGCCAGACCACACTGAAAAACAGTTTCCAGTGGGACATGCATGCCACGACCTGCAGGCAAAGCAGCCCCTCGCTGGGGCAGCCTGCTGCAGATGAGCCTTCATCTCCTCTGCTGTGTGCTATCCTTTCCTCTGGAGCTACCCATCAGCAGAAATTTGGTCTTCTGCCAGGACTCCAGAGAGACCTGACTGCACAGTTCTTGACCTAGCGGTTTTATTAGCTGTTGAACTGCAGTCTCTTGAAATATAGCAAGCCCTGGGTGTCTTCTGCCCCAGGAGCTTTCACTATTAGTGTCCTGCAAGACAGCCTATGAGCTTTTGCCAGGGAATAGTCATGAAAATTGATAGGTTACTATCCACTGCTCCAGCTACTTATGCAATGTAAATATCTCTTGTTTGAGCTAACAGAGTGACAAGAAACTATAAACCTGGAGAAGAGACATTGTTGTAAATCTTGGCCAAAGGCCTGCACACCATGCAACTGCCTGAAAAGCACACATCCCACTCCCACCTGGCCTCGCACATTCCATGACTCTCCCATGAGCCATGTACATGGCTCCTCCACGGCCAAGCAAGGCTCTTCCCAAAGCCTTCCCTTTCGTCTTTGTCGGTGCACAAAACAAGGTGAACAAGGACCATCCCTAAATCACCCCTCTGAGATGGGGTGACTTTGTTGCCTGAGAGACTCATGAGGCACCCAGACAGCTGCCTCATGTAGGGACTTGCTCGGCACACACAGCCCTGGGCAAGCTGGGGGCAAACAGCTACAGCAGGAATCAGTCATACCATGAACCCCTTTCCCCCCAAATTACCAACACCGCCAAAACCTTAAAATCATGCTCCAGCACAGGGTTCCCAAAACTCTGCTGGCCCAGAGACATGAACACTGGGCAAAGAGGCCAGGGGAAGCGCAGCACGCTGTGCGCTCTGCAGGCATCTGTGTTTATCGCTCGGCAGAGAGCCGTGCCAGGAGGTTTCTTAGGCAGTGAAGTGCCTGTCTGTCAGCTCTGGATCAGCTGTGAGCAAGAGCCTGAGTGAAGAAGCACAGCTCCCTGACTGGGCTGACGTGGACAGCCCTCGTGGTTCCTCTGCTCAGTCCCACCAACCATGGGCTATGCGCAAGGTGACATCCACTGCTGTCCCCTATGCTCCTGAGCTGTTGAGCAGGCCCTTCCCAAGCAGCCAGCACTGGGTGTGGATACTGGCTTGGGCACAGAGCACAGGCACTGCCTGCATTGCTGCACCAGCCCTGAGGGATCTGCAGCACCACGGGCCAGTGCTGGGCCGGGTGGCAGCTGCCTGTCCCCACGCGTGGCCCGCGCTGCCAGCCCTCCCCGCAGCAGCAGCAGGCTGCCTGCAGGCACAGGGGCCAGCACTGACGAAAACACGCAGGAGGATGTGACATCACAGCGATGCTAATAGGCAGTTTGGGAAATGTAGGATGTAAATAGACATTTCCTACAGAAAACCTGTAATTTTCTATTATCAGTGTAATAAGCAGGCAGCTGCTGTGCTCTGAGGCGCTGCAGCAGGGATGGTGAAAGTGGAGGCTGCAAGCACTGCTTCTGGCTGGAAACCCACTGGCCTGGCTGCCACAGCCTCTGCACACTCCTCTGCCCAGGCACAGAGACATCCCAGCACAGCTCATGGCATTCTGGGGCTCTTCGTTTCATCCAGGCAGCTGTATTTTGCTTTCAGGATAGGCCGCTCACTGGATCAGCAATTTGGATGCTCTCCTCTCAGGTGTGTGGCAGGGAAGACTGCTGCCCACCTAATGGTGGGGCTGAACTGCAGAAGGACAGTGCAGAAATGATCAAAGGCAGGAAAAAATAAGGGGAATATAATGTGTAATGACTTTTCGGTTTGAAGTAGAGATAAGTGAGAGGGGCTTTGATACCAGCCTGGTCAATCCAGAGCACACTGAAGGAGAAGCACAAATAGACAAACTAAGGAGGAAAAGACGGACCCACCAAATAGACAAACTGAGGAGGAAGAGATGGACCCACCAGAGAAATAAATAACACTTAGTTTACAAAAAGGTGGCCTTAGTCTGCACAGACTCTCACTGACTAGCTGGCGGTGGGGCTGAGACTGGCCCTGAAGGTATCAGTGAGCATCTTCTTGCTGTGGAGAAGCAACTTAAGAAAGCACCAGCCCTACCTGTACCCTGTGAACACTCTCAGTGGGCACAGGGGGGTGCTGGAGCAAGTCCTCCCCGCTCAGCAGAGGCAGGCAGAGCTCGGTGCAGTTGTTTGTGCCCTGCACATCACTGCCACGCGGCTGCAGGGCCGCCCGAGCTGTGCGGTGCAGTGGGCTTTGCACTGCATGTCCATGTCCTGCCACAGCAGAGGAAAGAGTTATTTCTTGGGGGGTGGGGGGTGGACAAGCCTGCCAAGAGCCCCCAGAACCAAGGAGGAGCATCAAGGATTTGCCATTAGGGTTAATTGCTTTGATGTGCAATGGGGATGTGCAGAAATGGTCTAATCATCATCAGCCTCTTAAGAGGGCAAACAGGTGAGAAAGTCAGAAGTAATAGAGCACCTGAGTGCAAAGAGGCTCTAATTAAATACTCCTGCAAATTAGTGACTCATTTAGAAGTAAAATGATTTAATTTAAACTCTGGTGATGAATTAATGTACACCTGTTCCCCCCTTTAAAGCAAACAAATGAGTAAATAAACCGGAAGATGAGGGGCTGCTTGGAGAGCAGTTGGAACCCTTACATGGAGTGGTGGTTGGCAAGTCTTGTCCCATCTCCGTACAATGCTCTGCAGCCCCTGACTGTGGCAGCACTGCCTTGTCTCCCCACCTTGCTCCACAACTGCTTGGGCCCTGGGAATCTGCTCTTGTTCCTTTCTGGGGCTCATGGGAATGACTGTTTCATCCCAAAACTTGATCAGAGTAACACTTTCAACTCATTCTTCCTAGAAAGCAGAAGGGCTGGGAAATTGGAAGGAAATGAGCCAGGAACAAACTTAAAAGCCCCATGACTTTTAGTTTTACTTTGCCTTAAAGTGACAGTGGAGATGCTGTAAGACAGCAAGTGCAAATTAAGAAAAAGCCCAATTAGTGAAACTCCTCCTTCCCAGCATGGAAGTGCAAGGAGCAATCTCTCTGAAGTAGTTCAGGGATTCCTGCTGCTACTGCCATAAAGGCAGAGCCAGACCACTGAAACAGGATTGGAAAAAGGCTCTTTCCTCGACAGACTCGAAAGCACTCTGCAAATGCCTTGAAAACATTCCTGGGTGCCAGTTTACCTCTCAGATACAGTTCACCTTGGGTTTCTTGCTCCCCTTCGCCAGAGCAGTTCCAAAATCCCTCCATATGCCGAGTCCCTGCAGTTGTCTCTGCTGCAGGCAGGCACGGGCAGCCCAGGCAGGCAGACCCCTGGGGCAGCCCGGGCAGGCAGACCCCTGGGGCAGCACGGGCAGGCAGACCCCTGGGGCAGCACGGCTGGCCCTGCCCGTGGCAGCCAAGTTGCTGGGCAGCCGTGACCCTGCGCTGCTCAGCAGCTCAGGTGGCTGCACAAGGGCACAGGGATGGGAAGGTGCTCAGGCGGTGAGTGCTTCCCGGCCTCCTGTGAAATCAACCACATTAGCACAAGCATTGACCACTGTCAATCTGTGCTGCGTCTCAAATGAGGACATAATGTGCTTCTGAATCAATCGCTGGCAGCGCTTCAGCCTTATTATTCTTATTACCGGAACGTGAGTGCTGCGTGAGGCAGCTTCCCGATTAGCCCATTAAACCCACAACAAGTGGCTCCCTGGGTGCTCTCTGGACCCTGGGTCCAGCACCTCCAGGGCTCACCGGCCCCAGGAACCCAAGCACCTCCCCCACCACCTAAGCTGCCTTGCCAGGACTACAGGCAAGGGAGATGCAATGTCCACAGTGGCTTTAAGGAAAACGCGAGTGAACACAGGGTTTGGGCAGGCCAGCAGTGTTTGTCTCCTTAGAAAACTGTGAGGAAGGGTCTGCAGCCTCCCAACTACACTAGGAAGCAAGAGCACAGTCAAATCTCGTACACAACCTAAAGATTACCAAGAACTAATGTGCTGGGCAGTGCCACATTGTCAGGTTCTCGTCACCTACAGCCTGCTTTGCTCCCAGGGGTCATATGCTGGATGGACACGCCAAAGGGACTGGGCATGAGGGGCAATAGCTACAAGCTGCAGTTTGGATATAAGGAAAAAAATTTCCCCTGGGAAGGTGATGCAGGACCTAACCCAGAAACAGCAGCAGCCACAAGGGAGCAGGAACTAGTGCTGGCTGGTGCCAGGCAGCCCTGTGTTTGCTAACAGCACTGAAGGGGACACCAGCGCTCGGCTTGCTGGACCCCACAGCCGCAGTGCGAGATGCAGTGTGTGTGTGCACACCCGTTTGTACCTGTGCCGGTATTCCTGCACCATCAGAGGGCAGGAGCCTGCCCCGGCGTACAGGCTGCAGCGTGGGAAGGTGCCCACAGGAGGAGCTCCAACACAACGACGCTGCCTGCCACCGCCCACAGGTCCACACTCATGGGGCTCAGCCTCCCTTCTTCTTAATTCCATTAAATCCCACACTGTAAATTCACTGTAGCTCTCACTGTACACTAAAAATGAAACGCTTTCCTGGTGCAGCCAGGCCAGAAGGTGCTGCCAGACCCTTGAACCCCACGCCCCAGCTGCTGCATGCCCAGGGAGCATGGTGGGGGTGTGCTCTACCCCACAGCAGAGCAGCTGGTAGCACTTTAACAGTGTCTGCAGCCGGCTCAGCTCCCAGCACCTGCAGTTCAGCCTGTCCTGTCGCACCAGGGGTACCAGCAGGTCCAGCTGGGATGGCTCAGGGGTGCCAGGGGGGAGGGCTGGCCCACAGCTCGTGAGTCTGCTCTGGCTGCAGCCAACGCACAGCTCTCTCTGCACTGGCTTTGTCGCACGGGCTGCTCGGCCACGCGGGGTGGCAAACCGGTGTGAGCAATATTATTTGTTCTCTGACCCGTGGGAATGGAGGTCAGATAGCTGTGAGAAATCTCCGCCACCCTCCCGTGCTCCCTTCCCAGGCGTGCGGCGAGGTGGTGACAGGTCTTGCTCTGTGTCACCTGTGTCTAGGTTACCCTGCTATTGCTTGCACAACTAAGGCAAGCGCCAGACTGATGGCTCTGGGCCAGCTGGCCTCAGTGGTTAAAAGTGCTGTTAAATATTTGCTCTCTGCCTGTGGTGCCACCGCTCCTGGAACACGAGCCATCTATAAACAGCCCTGCACCCCATGGAGATGTTAGGCTGACAGGCTACTCTGCAAAAACACTTAAAATTCAACTATTCCAAAGCACAGTCAAACAGCAAATGGGCCTTGGGGGTTCACCTGCAATGCCCTTCTCCCTTGGGTCTCCCTGCTCAGCTGTGCTATGCCCAGTCTGGCAGCACTACCATGCCATGGGGACCAGGGTCAGGGCTTCCATCCCTTTAAGTGCTGGGTCACCATCAGTTCTGTGTAAGCTCTGGGGCTCACACAGTCCCAGGGACTGTATCACCACTTACTGCGAATGCACAGAATGTGCCGAAGTGTGGTTCCTGTCTCGGGCTCCCACGGGGCTGCACAGCCTGTTCCCCTCCCACCTCAGCTATTTCCGCATCCACTCTGCAGATTCCCTTACTCAGCAGCACATGCTGTGCCCATCCTGCCCTCCAGCCCTCCTACCGCAGGGCCCAAAGGGAGCTGCTGCTCTGCCCACGCACACAGGGACCAGGATGAGAGCAGACCCACTGCTGCAGCAATCCTGCACAGACAGCTGCTGTTCTCTGCAAACTCGGTCCAGGATCCTTCTCACTGGCATTTCAAATGGGACATGAGTGTATCGATCCCCACATGCCAACAAGGGGTAACCCCTTCTTCTTTGGGGTCCATCCTAGTGTCAAACACTGTATGAGCCTGTCATGTTCAGTAATTTCTAGCTGATGAGGAGTCAAACACAGCAGCATCCAGGGGAAAAAATTACATGCAACAATCAGCTACTTAATAGCTGCTTCAACATGAGAAGTACAACTGATTGGTGCTCTCAACCAGCCATAATATTCTAAAGAAAGAGAAATGAGAAGAGAGAGGCTCATGAAAGCAGCTAAGAGAATTTACTTAATGCTCATTTTTTCCAAAACAGTTCCCACAGCTCAGTATTACACTGCAGGCTCTAACGAGCACAGGCCTAGTGTGAGGATGGGAGTGCACAGACAATGGATCCTGCCAAATCCAAACCATGCAGCAGAGTCACAGCCTGTCTGTGGACAGCCCTGCTTAACATTTCAGCTGGGCTGGTAACAAAAAGCCCAAGGCAGACAGATATGACTGCACACCTTGGCCCCACTGGCAGGACATACATGAACACACAAGTAGCTGCAAGGGAAGCCCATCATTCCTTTAAACAATTCCCAAGTTGCAATGCAATGCTGTAGCTCACCTCTCTGGTTCAGACAGCTGAACGTAGAGGGATGCCAAAGCATCCCTCATCTTGGCATCCCAAAGAGAAAAAGAGCTCTGTGCCTTTCTTGGATACACACAGCACACCCTTTGAACCAGCTGGAATTCGTCCCTTGTCTTCTCAACACAGAGATCTGCTTTCCCTTTTCTGGCATACATAATCCCACCTCGTGGGCAAATGTTCTGATCTCATCTCATGAATCAGTGTAGGTATGGTGCAGGAAGGGGAGGCCACAGGCACAGGCAGATAACAATTCAAACAGAAGTGATAACACATGCAAAGAACACTTCCTAAATTTATTCCCTCTTTAAAAGTAGTGGGGGTTTATTTACAAGTCTCCTGCAGCTCACGAGGGTCCTGCATGTAAGCACAGCAAGACATCATCCTGCCATTGCTGCTCTCACGGCGGCAGAGGAACTTTTCACAGTTTTACACAGTTTCAACCTAATCACCCAGCCTGGAGAGCGCCCAGAAAGGCAAGGCAGCCCTCACCCAGGTCAGCCGCTTCCCCTCCAAGTGTGCACCCCCTTGGTAAGTTTTCTCTGGGGAGGACAGGGATGGAGGAGGTTGGGCAGGGAGAGGTGTAGTGCAGGATGGAGGGATTCACCAAACGCCCAGTGCGTGCCTGTGTGTGTGAGCAAAGGCAGCACCAGTGGTGGGCGCACACAGTACCTACAGAGGGGCTTCACCAGAGATATGGACCAGGGTATGAGCTTGATTCAGCAACGAAGGTGAGTTTGCAGCTCAGGGCTGTAGGGCAGAGAGAGCTCTGTGCAGGGAGGGGAGCTGGGACTACTCCAGGGCAGTGGGACATCAGCAGAGTTTCTGGTGGCAGCGATGCTGAATGGCACAGGCTAATGCCAGCACAGTCCAACAGTGTGCAGGGGGAGATTAGACGGGGAAAGCAGGAATGAAAACTCAAATGCATACTCGTTTTGGCATCAGAGGATGGTGCAGAGAGCAAAGCTTTGAATGCAGATGGAAGTGAAGGGGCACAGGATGTTATGGACTGAAATCCCTCAGCCAACCAGGATGGAGGGCAGCCCTCACAGAGCAGAACAAAGTAATCAGCGACAGCCCAGGCAGGAAGACACGAGCCCCCATTCACTCCTAAGGCTGTAACCATGGTGGGAGCATGGCAGGCTGCTGTGCATTCTGCTGCAAGGCCTTTTCCCTGTACCAGCCATGCTAAAACTGCTCGAGGCGAGTTCCCACCGCTCTGGGGCTGGCAGGGAGAGCTGGCAGGCTCCCAGGGCCGGCGTGGGGCCTGCCCAGGCAGTGCTGCTGCAGGGGAGGCACAGCTCAGCTTTCATCAAGCCCTCTCCGCTGGGGGTCCTGGCCAGCATCACTCTGCCCCGCAGCCAGTCCCGCTCCCACGCTCACCTCGTACTCCTGGGAGAACTTCAGCCCGTCGTTGGCCTTCAGCCGGTCGATGTTGTCGGTAAGGTCGGTCACAGGGATGGGGGGGTGGTCACGCATGCCTGCAAGTGAGACAAGGAGGGAGGAGGGAGAGGTTATGGCTCTGCATGGCCAAGGAAGGCTCAACAACGGCATGTGCACAGCAAGCCCAGAAAGTGGGCGCAAGGCGGACACGTGTGACTATGTGAAGCGCCGGGCAGGATGGATGGGAGGTCGGCGAGATCACACGGCATGCGGCACACACTGTCAGAGCACACGGTTCAGTGACAGAACAGAAAGGTGATGTGCAGGATGGGCATGACCGGGTGAGCAAGCCAGGACAGTACAGCCACCGGGCACACAGAGCAGGCCACGCAGCGGGCAGGGGCTCGGGACAGCCCCTGGCAGGAACAGCCCAAGGATACGCTGTCACTGCGCTTCCCGGGCTCCCACGTGGGCTGAAGTTGAACGCATTGATCCTCTGGTGCTCTCACTGCCAAGGGCTGAGGCTGATGCTCTTGCTTAGCGCTAACAGTGGCATTAGCCAAAAAGAAACTCGCCCAGACCTGCTCCAGACGAAACCTCTGCGGTGCGCGTGCCCAGCTTTTTGGGTAAGCAAAGTCCCCAGGGAGCTGGGGAAAGATGAGAAGGGTGCCATGGAGGAGCAATGGCTGCTCCCCTGCCGGACACTGTGCAACACTCTGAGAGCTGAGGAGCAGCTCTGCCTGCAGAAGCATAACTCAAGTGTTTTTCAGTGATGCTCCAGAGGCAGAGCCAGCTCCAGGGCCCAAAATTCAGCTCCTCTGGGCTGGCCCATGCAAGGCACCATGTGCAGTGACGTGCCCTCCAGCAGCTTTTAGGAGGCTGCTGTGAGCTGGCATGCAGCTCAAGCCATGGTAGAAGTCTTGCCCTGTCTAAGGCAGGATGGCTCATCCTGGGCACAGCCAAAGCCCTGCTCAGGGGAAAGGCCCAGAGGAGGGGATCCCATAGATCCCACTCAGGGGACAGGTACTGCGGTGGTGCGCCTGTGGGATTGGGAGGAGCCCTGCTAGGGCCCTGGGATTCAGGGCTCAACCATCACAACCTCCTTCTCTGATGCTGAGATGCTGAACTGGCAGGAACGTGGCTGTGAAACACCTCATCCAAATCCCAAGGCTTGTGACTCCATCGGCTGCTCTGTGGGTTTCCCAGAAACCCCACATGGGTAATAATGATTATTAATAGGCTGAAGCTGTTGACTCACACTCGGGGAGAAAGGCTGGAGCACAGCCAGGAGCTTTTCAATCTCTCAGGAGACTGAACGCCACCACAGATGGCAGTGATGGGCCACTGAGGTGATGGAGCAGTCCCCAGGCTGGGTACAGGCATTTGACACAGTAGTGACAAGTCACGAGGCAATAACACGGAAGTGTTACCCTGGCAGACCTCTGCATAAAGCACCTGACATCTGTACACAGGCAAGACCTGATCCAACACACACTTGTCCTGCCACCACTTGACAGTGCAGAGCTATCCATGGATGGCCTGAGAACACACAGACAGATGGAGAAGGAAATATTCCTCTTCTGCCTTGTGCTGAGGTCCTCCTGCAAATGGTCCTCTTTGCCACTTCACCCATCAGGATCCCCGAGGTGGCTGAGCAGGCCCACAGAGATCACTGGTGACAGAGCTCTGAGGCTGCAGCTCAGGGGCAGCCTTTGCAGAGCTGTTACTGATGAACAACTGAATGACTAGAACAGTGTGGGGCCAAGGCAGAAGTGTGGGGCTGGAAGAAGAAAGAGACTGGAACATAACCACAGTATGTGCTTATCCCAACGTGGTTATGTACAAAGTATGGCACGGACCACAGCAGAGGTGCAGACCCTCATCTCAAATGAGAAATACAATGGGGTCTCTTCAAACTTGTAGTTTTGCTGGCTAAAGTTGTGTTGCAGCATCAAAAGAGCTGCAAAGGCAGACGGGGAGAAGGAGGTGGTTGAAATCCCATTACGGTGAGCCTAGAACAACTGCCACTGCAGGGCAAGACGGAGGAGATCTGTACACTTTGCCAGGACTTCCACAAGCTCTTCCAATTGCTCTGGCAGGAGGACAGTGAGCTCTCCACCAGGCTAGAAAGGCTCAGAGGTCTCACAATGCCTGCAGGGCCACAGACTGCAAAGCCTTTGGCTCTGCTCCCGGGGGAAGTATTTATCCCACATACTTCCCCCATTCCTCTTTGCACACAGATGCCTTGTACATCCAGCAGCTGGGAGGCTACGCTTTCATGGTTGTTTGAGGGTGAACTTGAAGCTCAGAAGACAAGAGATAAAGGGGCAGTGACACCCACAGGCTGGTACTACTCCATCCAACCTTCTGGAGCAGTAAGTCCCTCTGCTCTGTGCCTGGGAATCCGTTGCCAGCACTGCCCAGCAGAACAAGTGCACAGCAGTTCAGAGATAATCAGCGTGCCTTGGCTTGTGTTCTGCTCAACTCCGTGACACAGCAACCCAGCCAGCCTGGGGAAACCAGTTTGCCCACGGTAGGACGAGAGTGTGTTCAACCACTGGGCTGAAGAGCATCCTTAGATTTGTCCATTTGGGGTTTCTAGCTGGTCACCCCCTCCAGAACGGCCAAGGTTCTCTGTCCCCACACAGGGCCAGCTGCAGGCCTGGTGGCACGGCAGAGCCTGGCACACCACTCCGAGGGGGCAGGTGGCCTGGGAGCAGGCAATGGGCTGCTGCAGAAGCCTCCTGGCAGCCCAGCACTCGGGGCCTTCCCTTCTGCACTGTGCTGCGGTGAGCTGCTGTTGTGCCGTGTGAGCAGTACCGAGCCTGGCCCCCACACAGCATGTCAGAAAGTGAAATCACTGCCATTTTACAGTCTGCTGTGGGTGAGGGTGACCTTCATGACACTGAAACAAAAATTACAGAGACGAGAGAGAAAGTGAAAGAAAAAGCAAAAGGTGTCATAAGATAAAAACAGGAGTTAAAACTAACTTGAGATATTCGGGCAACAGGCGACACTGGCACCTGCAAAGAAAAGAAATGGGGCAAGAACAGAAATCCCATTAGCTTTTAGTCATCATCGCAGAGGTTCAGAAACGGAAAAGACAAAGAGATGAAGATGCAAAGGAAAGCACCATCTGCCACAGCACTGGGAGCCTCCCTCCGGCACAGGACCGACTGCCTGGCCCAGGGGCCTGCTCTCCAGCTGGCTGCTGCACACTGGGCTGTTGGCTCTGGCCAGTGCCATCCCCCGATGGCAAACACATGGAGCTGGAGCTACTTGCAAGGCAGTGAGCACACAGGTCTCCATGTGACACCCACTTCTCGCTGCACAGCCCTGTGCCGCCGGGGAGCCAGCAAGGGCCACGGCATGGAGGGTACAGGTGGCATCTGTGCTGGCTCGAGGCCACAAGGACTGCACTCAGCCCCTGCAACCTCTGCTCAGTGTCCCTGAGCCTCCAGCTCGCTCGCAGCTCATCAGCAGCACAACTCAGCCTCATTCCATGGTGTACTGGGACACTGCCCGGTCCTGGATCCTCTCAGTGACTTGGCACAGCAGAACGTTAGTACAGGGAGGCTGACGGGGGGGGAAAACCCTTGTCTGAAGTGGAAACCACAAAAATGAGAAAGCTTAATATTTAATAACAGTAGCCCAATTAATTATGCATTAAACAAGTTTTCCCTGCTCAGCACACTCCAGCAGGGAGCTACCAGGGCTGGTGGCCAGCACCTCTTGTCAGTGCATCCACACAGCACTGCCTCAAACCTCCGGCGGGTGACAGGGGCAACAGCATGGACCCACTGGGCTTGATGGTTTTCACGAACCTCATTAACGAGGACAAGCTCATCAGGAGCTGGAACAGTCACTTCTAGATGCACAACACCCAATTCCACCCCTCAGAGACTCACAAGTAATGCAGGGGGGATAAGGGGAGGAGGACACAGCGCTGGGTCGTGGTGGAGGAGCATTGTCTGGCAGTGCCCCAGGCCCCTGCTGCTGCCTCGAGTGAACTGGGCACTGTGGTTGTTTTTTTTGCCTCTCCAGAGAGCTCTGCAAACTCACCAAATGAGCCAGCATCTTTGGCTTATCCTTAGGCATAGACAGGAAAAGAAAATTTCCCAGACCCCTCTTCTCTCTGATGGCAACTCCTCACCCTTGCTATAGCTCTAGCAAGGGATGTCCTTGTTGCAAACACTCCTATCTTGCTGGAGACAGAAGCAGACACAAGCCTGACCTGTCACAATCCTCTGTGCAATGCAAACCACGAGCACACAGCAAAGATGGCTCTTGTGCCCGTGTGGAGACATGTCACAAGAGACGTGTCCCCACGCACAGCTGTCCTGGAGCAGCCCTGTTCAACACTGTGCTCCTCCTCAGGAAGCTGCACGCTGTTGCTGTCTGTGTGTGACCCCCTCCTTAGTGCTGCTCCCAGTGATCTGCCTGTTGAGATGTTCTTCCTGTGGCACAGGTGCCTTCCTTTCTCCCCACAGCACTCTACTCCCGTGCTGCAATACCACGCTGGCCTGTGCTGTGGCCAATTAACGTGCCAGCTCTGCTGGCAACTGCCAGGCTGCTGCCTCCCATCCCTGAGATCTGCCATCGGTCCTGCCTGGGAGATGAACTAACTACAGACCTCAAACAGCTGCCCTGGCCCAGAAGATGATGTGCTGGTGAAGCTCACCCCAGGTGTGAGCCAGACTGCTGTGAGTGGCAAGAGGAAAGGTTCCTCTTGTCCCCACTGCCAGACACAGCAGTTTTACATCAGGAAATGGTCCCTCCAAAACTCTCCTGTTAGATGAAAGCTCTTAGATGAATGAGCAGCAGGAGGAAATGGAAAGTAGGTTACAGACCAGGAGGAGCTGCAAGTTAGAAAGAGCTGTATGTGCCTCATTTACTGCTGAACTGCTCCCTTCATCACAAAAGCCCAGGCTCTCCCTCAGTTCATCTAGGACTTGGACTCTCTGAAAGCTCTGAACGAGTCAGGGCGAGCCTGTCTCTGATCACTACAATGACAGGTACTGTGCTTTCGGAGCCATCAGAGACGTGCAGGCACAAAGCAGCAGCACAAGACCTTTCTGCAGTGCGAAGTACAGTTGCCTCCATTGGCTGGTAAACCAGCTACAGCCCAAGGCACCCCAGACCAGTGAAAGCAGCAGGCAGAGAATGGCTTCTACAGAACTATCATCCTCTGCACTGAGACCACCCTGACCAGCAGTGCCTTTACTGGGCCACAGCACCGGCTGGGGAGCAATGTAGTCTGCAGGTAGCTCTTCTCTTCACCCTCAGCCGAGCAGAGCAGGAGAGTAGTCAGTACAACAAAGATGCCAGGATGAAGCTGCTGGGACACCCTCAGCAGTATGAGGGCTCTGTGCCTCCTGATGCCCCCAGAGGCAGCCCATGTGGCCAGCGGTGCCGCAGTGGTGCCCGGCACTGAGCCCCGGCCCAGCGCAGTACCCGGGACCACCGCAGCTACGGGCGCTCCCGACTGCGTGGAGGCTCCTCCCGGCTCAGGATGACTGCAGTGAGCTCCACGGAATGTCTGACACACACCACACAACAGGCTGGCCCCATCCAGGCTCCCCAGCCCTGCAGGCCTGCAGTGACAGGGCCAGGGATGACGATTTGCAACCCACAGAGCAGACACCTGGACATCCTCGGTCTAAAGCTCCCTCTGTGCCTCTGTGACTGTGAAGGTGTGGAGCTGCTGGAGGGTGGGAAGGACTGCAACTCCACCTCTGGCACGGGGACATGGCAAAGGGGAACTGGAGGAGGCAGGATGCAAGAGGGTGAGCTGCTCCTTACCTGGAGTCTGGTAGTTGAGTCGCCTCATCTCAACTGGGTCAGAGGAGTGGGCCAAGAGCGAGTCCTTCAGGCCGATGGAGTGCTCATCCTTGGAAGAGGGGGAGTGTGCCCTTTTCCTATGGACAGAGAGGGCAGAAACAAGCAAGTGAGCTCTGGCAGAGACCGGCAGGAACCATTCTGGGAAGGTGTCTGGGTCCCTGTGTCCCAGATACTCAGCTCCTTCCCAGGCTCCCTGGGGCTCAGGGCAAGTCACATCATCTTCCGTGCCTCCAATTTCCCATCTATGAAACAGGAAAGATCATATGCAAGCAATGTCAGGTGTTTGACTAGCGAGGCACTTTGAAATGTGGTATTCTGCATAATATTTACTAGAGAAAATGCAGATGTTGTTTCCTCTTACTGTTTCTAGGAACTATTTCCTGTAGTGGAAGGATATAATAAAACTTTTTTTCAAGTATTAGAAATATTTAAATACAGAATGCTATAATATAATAGTGTAAAGGCTCTTCAGGGTGTGTTTTATTGGGCCATTAATACATGTCTTGAATGGTTGAAGGCACCCCAGGCGTGTATTAATGGAACAATAAAATACAATGTTGTCTCTTCATGCTATATTTATGCCTAGAGCGATGCCACCACCTCAGGCTCTTGCTGGAATTCACAGGCAAAGCAGGGACAGATCCAATCAAAAAGTGGACAAGCGAATATTAAGGAAAATCTAATGCTGCAAGAAGGGTTTCTAGTGAATGTTTAAGTCCCACTTCTTGCTGAAGATTAAAAATGTGGTGAATATACCTAAGCAGTGGAGAGGGGTGTCGGGCAGGGGCAGGACAGCAGTACTCTCTTCTGAGCCTGTGCTGACCCTGATGCTTTGCCAACACGCAGAGGAGTTCTTACACTACTCTGAGGCATCTCAACATCTCAGAAGCCTTCCAGCTGCCTAGGCTGAGACAAAAGAGCTGAAAGACTGAGAGCACTGATAGAAAGAAGGGAAAATACGTGACAAACAAATAAATCAGTGTTTTTCCTCTCAGGAGCACAGCAGGATGTGCTGTGTGCTACTGTGTACCAGTCCCTGAGCCCTTGAGCAAAGTGGGCCAGCTTTTCTTGGGAATGGGCACACCACGTAGTTGAAGTTTGTCTCCCTCTCATTAGCCTAGTCAGGGCAACTGCTAAACCATCCTGCAGAACCCAAGCTACCCACTGATGCTCAGCTTCCACTCATTCCCACTGCAGACCTGCCACTGTGAATGTCACACACAGATACCTCTGGGGAAAAATGCCTCCAAGGAGAGGCTGGACAGCCAAAACCACAGCACTACTCTGAGTATGCAGGTGGTGCTGGAAGGGGATATGGTGCTGGAAGGGGATACGCTGCTGTTCCATGGGCTAGGATGCAGCAGGGACATGAATGTCAGGTCTGGGCACCGCAGGCTGGTGCTTCCTCGTGCTAAGCTAAGCCAAGACGGGAGTGTCTCCTATGGGGGCCTGGTACAGAAATCCCTTCTGGGGCCATCTTCTCTCATTAAAGACCACCAAACTCGCTATTTCTTACCAGTTCCCTGGTATTGCCTCAAAGCTTCCTCATTAGAGACTGCAAAAATACACCTGCACCCTTGATGGAACAGCTCTCAGTCTGAAGTGACTGAGAAAACAAAGGAACACCTTTAACTGCTGGTGTTGCCATGTCTTCTGTTACTTTTAATTTAATTGCAAAAACCATCTGGGAAGTCCTTACATTAGAACTTCTCCCTGAGAGCTGTAAGAGGCTGACAACTGCTAGGAGGCTGATACCTCTGAGGAAACAAAGTCTTTGTAAACTCCTAGGGCTGGCATGCTCCATGCTCCCAAAAACAAAGAAGCCCCTTAGTAGCTTCGGGCTTGATTTTTAAAAAAGGAAATAGACTTGATATTTTAGCAAAACAAGAAGATAAAATGGATTCATACCTTTCTTGCTTACTAGATCCAGGGAAAAGCAGGAACAGAAGAAAGGAGATGATCACTGACACAGAAAGGCACAGACTGCACATGCACAGCAGAGCTCCATTTAATCAGACAACAAAGCCATCTCCCTTCCCCAGCTAGAGAGACATATGTAAATAGAGAGCCCAGGAGGAGCAGAACCTTAGAGCTGAGCTGATAGAGAATGACCTACTGTAATTGAACAGGCTATGTGAACACGTGCAAATGCAACCTGTGGCTCCTCTGGAGGACTAACAATCATCTCACTACAGTCACAGCTCTGGCAGGACGGCTCTGATAGGCAAAAGCAGGTGTTTGCTTCCAAAGGGAGCACAGTGTGTGGATGGTTCTGATCCAGTAGTCAGGACTGGGAGGCCTCCAAAAGAGAGCTCCGCTCTGATTCTAGCCTGTCACATCCCTGTCCTTTCTCAGCACCAAGATCATTTTCCTCAGTCAAAATTCACGGGAGTGGGGACACCTGCCAGAGATCAAGCAGGCAATTTCCACAGAAAACCAGTACTAGAGAAGTTGCCAAGGCTGCCAATCCAAGCTGTGTGAGCAGAGAGCAGTCAGACTGGCTTTAGGGACAAAGCTGCTCTCCTCTGTGGCACTGCTCACGTTTCCAGAATCCACAGCAGCTCTGTGTCCTGGGGCTGACGTTAACTATCTCCTGCATACCCAGCCCTTCCAGCTCTTCTGCTCTCTTTATAAAGCAGCCTTCTGCTGTGCCAGGTAAAGACCTTCCTCCTCCCCATGACCACCACCGACTGCCTATCAGAACACCCCCCGTGTGAAGGTTACAAGGAAGGTCTTGAAGGTGCCAGCACCTCTAGTCCTCCTGCCGTAAGTGCTATGTCATGGACTGGATCTCACCTTTTGAAGAGGAGTATAGCAATGACAATGATGATGATTAATATCACGGCCAGGACAGGTCCCATCACCCAGAGCATCTCTGGCTCATCTTGCTGCTTTGCTGAAGCCACCTCCATCACGATCTCATCCGAGTAGGGGCTGGCTGCATATCTCTTCTGAACAGCACAGGCAGGAGAGGGAGAGAAAAGCAAGTATCCATTATGCTAAAGCAACAGCTACATCCCTGAAACGCAGGAGTCTGCCCTTGCCTTTGGCTTGCAGGGAACGGTCGCTCTTCTCAAACCCCTGCAACACACCATGAGATATTCCCTCCCTTGGCCTCAGCGGAGGTCACGCTGTTGCAACAGTTTCTTCCTGGTGTGAAACATTCTCAGTGCCAGCAACTTCCCAGGTGTGAAAGGTTCCCGGTGCCATCAACTTTGTGGCTGGCAGACCCGAGCTGGAGGTGCCAAACTGGAGCAGCTCAGCAAAGAGCCACTTGCCAGCCCTGGATTCTCTCAGAGCCAAATCACGAGGTTCTGAATGCCAACCAATTGCACAATGGGGCTGGCTGATGATTCCTAAGTGGTTTATAATACCTGCTGTGCTGATATCAACACATCTCTCCAGGACAGGGCTATATTAGGAAAACCCCTGCTGGGCTACGCGGTTTTCTTAAAGGAATGAAATGACAGAACTGATGTCGCTGACAAACAGACCTTAGAAAGAGGCTCATTCTTACAGATTCCTTTCCAGAGACTTCTGCAATCTGGCAGCCCCGTGATTTATAACCTGAAGGGACAGTTTTCCAGCCCCACCTGCAAGATGGAATTAACAGAGACCCAAACCCTTCCTGCAGAAAAATGACACTGCACCCTGTTCTGCTGCTGTTGCTAAGGCTTATGGAGCAGTGTTGTACCTTCACAGCTCAGTGCTGCTGGGTCAGAAGGGTTAAATGCTGCAAAAAGAAATCCTTTCCCCCTATTAGAGGGGGCCAGAGCCACATCAGTTCTGTGCCTGTGGCTTTTAAGCAGCACCTGCTGCCTGGCATTAAGGAAACGCTCTGCTCCTGCCATAGAAAGTTTAGGTCACTAAAGAGGTTCCTGTGGATCTATAAATCTCCTGCTTTAAGGTCAAAGTTTAAACCTGCAATTCATATCTGCACATACGTGAGGAGAAGAAAGAGAAAAATCAAAAGTGCTGGTGTCCCACAAACGCGCATCTTGATCTTCTCTCACAGGCGCCCTTGATCCCAGCCAGCCTGATCTCAAACTTGTGGAGTACAGAAAATACTCTTATCTGGGACATCCTTCTGGAAGCCCACACCAGTGCAGCATCCCAGCTGCTCTCCTCAGATTTATCAGCAGAGAAGCCGCTGTCTGGGGGAAAGTGATGGGGGGTGGTTGTCACTTTGTGTGTGAAACTATGAGGCCCTGTTTCAATGCCTGTGAAATAGCTGCCAGCTCCTGGTTTAGTTCTGTTCCTGGAGGAAGCCTGCACAGAGTCACTGCAACCCATCCACACGTTCCCACTGCCCCTCGTCCGGTTCAAACAGGGCAGGGAGTCAGGTACAGCCCTGAGCATGGCAGAGACAGGAGAATGCTGTACTGGTGTTGAAAGGATAGGGCAGCAGGCCTGAGGCTCCCCTTGGCATGGGCAAGTGTCTCCTCTGCAAGGAAGGCACAAAGGCTTTGCCTGTGACTTCCCAGAAAGGTCAGGGTGCGTTGGTGGAGGGGAGGGAAGGAGCATGCTGACCTGTGCAGCAAGGTAACACGCGTGGCCATCTCCAAAGCCTTGTGCAAGGGGCAAACATTCATAATTCATATTCAATATTTTTGCAGACACACTTCGGAGGCGTCTCCTTCCAAGGGAAGACAGAAGCAGGAGAGATCAGAAGGACTGTTACCTGAGTGGCATTTCCAAAGGCAGACTGCGAGGTGCAGGTGTCCCTGCTCCCAGAGATGGTGTTTCAACCACACTCCCTTTGCCTTTGAAGAGTGGCAACGTTATGCTTGCCTGCTGACACTAGAGACACAGCAAGCAATTTCAGAGGAGCTGGGTGGGGGAGACAGTGCACAGCCTTGGACAGAATGCCTCATACTCCAAATGAAAATGGATGTGATGCAGCAGGGGATGCAGAAAGGTGGTCTGCAAGAGCAGGGTATATAGGAGATTTGTAGGAGTGGTATAGTAACTGCTGCCTGGTGGTTCACTGGAGGGCTGTGGTACATCTATGCTAGTGAGGAGATGATGATCATAGTTGGGATCAACTAGTTAAGGTCATCTCTTCTTGACAGGGATTTTCAGGATAGCTCATCTCAAGGCCTCTGCCTTACCTTGTTGGTAATCTGTGACTTTCCTTCCCTCACCAGTGTGCACATCTTGCCACAGGAACACGTGAGCTGGATGACTAATGAAGAACTCGACCAGCCCTAATGAGCCATTACAAGCAAATGAGGGTAAGGAAGGAAGCCACAGCTTGGAAGCTGACCAAAGGATTCTGTACATCTCTATTATTTCCATTATTTACACACTGCTGCCACCACCACTCCTGCCCTCTGTGTTTACAGCTGGACAGTGATGCACAGGTCTTGCTGCGCTGCTCCCTGCTCATTGCATCAGCTACTCCCCTTCCCGCTCACGTGCCCAGGCCCCGTGTGCTTGGCAGCACGCTGCCAGCCCTTGGCAAGGAGAGATGCAGGAGCAGGGATTCCTACCCAGCAGGCAAGCATGCACCTCTGCCCTGCTGACGACCCACTGCGATGGCAGGCAGGTTTGCTGGTGCAGACGTCATCTGGAGGTGAGATTCCGGGCAGAGAAGGGCCCGTGGAGGCAGGTTTGCAGGAGGAGCATCCTGTTCACAGCAGCCTCAGCAGCTGCTGTGCAGGGTAAGATTTCACGGGCTGTTGTACACTATCACTTACTAGAACCAAAGCAGAATGAGGACCCACCCCATCTCAACCATGTGTCAAGCTCTGCTCTGAGCACAGCCAGGCAAGCCACAACTGAGCTGGTGCAGAATGTGTGTGCCGACACTGCCCTCCACTCTCATCTGTTATGTAGAACACACGTGCCATTTACACCATCTATCAAGTTAACTCCCACGGTAGCTTGCAGCAGTTGTTCCCCCTGCCTGCACTGAGCCCACCTCAGCTCTGCTGGGACAGGCTGTGCCCACGCCCCACACAAAGTCCTTACCGTGTCCCCATCCTCCAGCGAGGCCAGCACGAAGCAGCGATAGCTCAAGTCTTGAGACAGAGGCTTGTTGTAGAAACCTTTGTAGTTCTTCTCGTCCCCCAGGGTGAAGGTCTCGGGCAGCACATCCACTTGAGCAGCAATGTAGGGCTTGAGTCTGTCTGCCTGGCGTCGCTGGCGCCTGCTCTGACTCCCTTGGTTTATGGCCTCCAGCAACTGGGGACAAACAAGGTGCATCACTATTGCTTCGCCCAGCGTGACACCGCCTTACACTGTCATCTCACTGGCTGAAGGACTCAGCAGGAGCGAAGGAAGGGAGGAGAAGGTACTGGGTTTGATTTGGATGTGGTGGTACTAAGAAACCAGAGGCGTGTGTTATTCATTTAGGCATTGCTGGAGCGTCTGTCTGCAGACCCTCATTGCAAGCACCTCTGCCAGGATCGCAGCATTAGAAGAATCCCCAGTCCTGGCAAGCTGACATGGTGAATGTTAGGGCTGAAACAGCCTGGCTGTGACTGTCCCCTCTACTTAATGGGCTGAGGGGGAACCAGGCCACGTTCTGTGGCCCAAATATTGGTCTGGACAGCAAATCACACTCTCTACGGATGCTGGACGTGAATTACAGCTGACGCTGATGTACAGGGAAAAAGTGACATTTGCCGTGTCTCTCCCTTCTGTCAGTGCCTCGGTATCTCACCTGCTGCTGTGCTGCAGGCAGAGCTTTGTGTAAATCACAAAGAATGGTAACAGATTTCACGGGGTGTTCAGAGTAAAACCGGCAAATTTCATAGTCACAAATTCATGAAAAAGGACATAAACACACAAAAATTCAATTGCACTGCTAAGAAGAGTCTCAAACGTTTAAAGGTCTTTTTTTGCAATGAATGAAAATTAGTATCAAGTTTGGAAGAGAAATTCTAAGTCAAACTGAAGAAGGAGGCATGAAATACATTTCAAACAGAAATGTATCAGTGCAATACTGTCAGGGCAGATGGGGAACATCAGAGGTCTGGGGAGAGTGATGTGCACACAAAGCCACACCGCTGAGCTGCGCTTGCTCTCTCTGAAAAGGAGAAGCTGGGTAAGAAAATAAGAACCCCCCCCTACACTTTGCCATTGACAGACCATCCTTGCCCTCCTATCAATACTCACGTTAGAGTAATTTAGGAAAGCTGTGGCTTGTCATTACAGTATCACCAAAAAAAGAAAAAAAGGAAAAAAAAAAAAAAAGGATGGAGGAATCTCAGTTACACAAGTGTTCCTGTAACCACAAGGGGAAAAGGCAGAAGGATAGTCTTCGGAGTGTGGAGTTTGCTCCCTACACCCATCTCTTGTATCTGGCTGAGATCACAGCTGAGCTCTTTGGGGCAGAAAGCACAACTCTACGTGCATGGGAGTGAAGCCACAGGGCTCCAGTTGTGACTGAGGTTGCTGGAGGCTTCTGCCACTTATACATGTATCACACAGCAAAGGACTGCATCAAAAGACTGCTAGGCTTGCAAAGTTCAGATTCTGAAAAATCAGAAAACTGATACTGCCCGTGCAAAATTAATTCAGCTGCCTTGTGTACGTGCACCATGCTACAGCCTTGACTGCATGGTCACAGACTATCTTTTCTGTAAGTCCCCTGCTTTGTTCAATACACAGGACAGACAGTGCTTAATCAAAGGGCAGATATCCCACATTTTGTTTTCTTCTTTGCATTATGCAGCTTGAGGCCTTGTTTATTGCTTACTATTCAAATTCAGCTCTGAAGACAAAATTAATAATTTCCTCATGGGCTTTTCTATGCTGCTGATCACTATAATATTACAAGTGCTTCACAAACATTAACGATCTTATCTTCCAAACACCCGTATGAGGTGAGATGAAAGCGATTATCCTAATTTTACACATAGAGAACGGAGACGCAGAGACATTAACGTAAAAAAAGTCCAATAATTCTGAATGTCAAATTGAAAAGACAAGCTGATGCTTGTTTTGTTTTTAAAGAAAACTCAGGATTTCCTTTATAGCACTGATTGTATCCAGCTCCTATTGACTTCCTGTGCAGCTGGGGATGCTTAGGCTTTGCAAATGAGGTTCCAGGATCTCAAACGGAGCACTCAAAAAAGTCACAACATGCAAGACAGTGGCTGCTAACGAAAATTTTGGTTCAGATCATTTGCCCGAGGCTGGATGAGACAGATAGAAACCAGATCCCTTGGCAGCTTTCAAACACCTAAAGCTCAAAACCAAACCATCCCTTCTCATCCCGGTCTTCCATTTCTTGTGACATCTGTGATGTTGGAAAACTTGCAACGAAAAGATGCAGGAGACCTGTGGATGATGGTTCTCCACCACACAGTTGTGCTTCATGTGCAGAACAGATCCACCAATACACACTGTGAGCTGAGATCTCACAGAGAAGACTGTAATCATGCAAATAAAGAGAGGGCTGACTTAGAGCTCCTAACAGTTTGTCCTTTCTGGGTACTTCAAGCTTGCAACTTTGTTCTCTTAATGGATCTTTCTGTGCGTGACTTAGTGGAATTTTTTCCTTTTTGCTTTGGGGGTGGTGGTGGTGTGTTAGGGGAAGAAAGAGCCCGTAAAACCCTTCCTGACACCTGCACACATTCCTGTGCTACTGGTGTTGGAGCACTCCTGCACAGAACAAGCTGCATCTTGGGGCAATGGGATGGTGAACGCTGACAGCCTTTAACAAGCAAGCGTGAAGGGAGCTTTGCAGGTTTTGTTAGATACTAAAGTGAACTCTTTATCTACACTGCAGGCCTAGGTCCCATCCAGACAGGGAAAAGCTTCCTGAGAAAACAGCTTAAAAAACTGAAACCAAAACCTTTCTCTCCTACCTTGTTTGCAAAATCAGCATGGTCATTCCAGCTGAGAGAGGCTGCAAGGACTGTATGACCTTAGACAGGATCTGTCCTGGTCAGAGCTCTGAGACGCTCAAGTGTGGTCTCCTAAGGGAGCATATTCTGGGACGTGGTTCCTCCTCTGCTTGACTCCAGCCCCCTTCCCACATGCTGTCACCAGCCAAGAAAGGCCGAGGGGACACCCACCCTGCAGCTCCCATCTCTGATGTGCAGCCTGCATCTGCGTCACTGCATCCATGCTGCTGCCAGGAGGCCTGGAGAAAGTGTGCTGGGTCACCTGGGAACCACTTCCATCACAGCAGCTGCTACAGTTCCTACCTGGTCCAGCTCCATCTCATCGGGCGTCCGCCACCGAGCAGTCGGGGTGCTGGTGCTCTGGTCTGCTGGCACAACCACGATGTAGTACCACCTGGGAAGGAAGGAAAGCATAAAGGCTGAACCCCAAGCCTCTGGCAGGTCACCAAATGATGTGTGCCATATGCCTCTCAGGGATGACCTGCTTCCTTTCCCCACCCTGCAAGCAACAAAAGGGCTCAGTAAGGAAAAAGCTCCTTTTCCAGCTGCACCAGGGAAGAGAACACTCCCGTTAGCACTCATTAGGATAATGAAGATCTACAGACTGTGTTCCAGAGGGTGGTGTAGGAGCTGTGAGAAGGACATTTATATAATCGGATTGCAGCAAGAACCCTGGGGGAATTGAGCTTCAGCACAAGGATACCACAGTAACGAATAAGACTTCACAAACTTGCTTTTTTAATCTCCTTGAGGCTTTAGGCATTATTTATTTAAAGGATAATATACAGTGTCAGAGAAAGTCCCTCCTGATCCTCAACCGTGTTTCTGCTGGTAGCATCTGGAGTATACCTACCAGGGTGAGGGCAAACTATCCGAGAACTGTCTTAATTTTATTACACATAAATATTTGCTCAGGAAGAGCCAACAGCATGATCCCATGTTATGGGTAAATGCCTGGCTCTGTACCAGAGCCTGCTCGGAAATTCAGTCCCAGGTTACAAAGTCCACAGGTTGGCAGAGGTCTGCCCTGCCTTTCCCTCCCTACCTCTAACCCTCTCCACCCAGGCATGGCACTTACCTCACTGGCACGGTGGTCTGCACTTTGGGAAGGGTGAGTGTGAATTTTCCTTCCTGTATGTACTTGTTTGTGGCGATGGGTTTGCTCTGCAAGACGTCAGGGGCAGTGCGGATTGAGACGAGGTGCTGGAGCCCCCCAGCACTGCTCCCACGGTTCATCAGCACAAAGGAATAGTCCGTGTCGGGCTGGAGGTCACTTATGAGTTTCTTCATTGAGTGGCCGTCCACCTCCACACTCTGGCTATTGTAGAGAATCTGAAACGGGAGAGGGACACGTTCATGCAGCTGAAAGCTGCTGCTGCTGCAAACTCACACTCAAAACAGCAGTGCTAGAGATGACAATTTGGCTCTGGGCCCTACCTCAGGTGGGTTGGCCGTGTGTGCTTCGAGAACAGCCATAAATCTACAGTTAAAGAAGAGCAACCCCCAGCAGAGGGTTGGGCTGTGCTCCCTATGCCTCGCAGTGATGGAGCAGAGAGGGGGTCATCTCAGCAGTGCCTGGGTGGCCAGTGCCAGCAGTGAGGCTGGTGGTACCACAAGCACTGCTTTTCAGCACCTATTTGGGGAAGGAATCCAGACAGCTGTGCTTGGCCCCCGTTTGGGGATGAGCAGGGTTTTGTTTCTTGCCTCACGAGGCTACCAACACACAATATGCTTGTGGGGTAAAACCCTGCCTGCTTTGAACTGGTGTCACTCCCGTGTCTACTGGCTGATGCCCGATCGGATGGTTAATGCAGATCATCCCCCTCCCAGCAAGGTGACCGGGGGCTTGCACGCCTCACCAACGATCTGACAAATCTGGCTCGCAAACTGGTACCCGAAACAGCGGCTCTGCAGGTGTGACACCCCGTCGTCATGACAACAGATGCTGGCGCCACAGAGCCGTGGGCAGGAGGTCGGTGCTGCTCTTCCCTGCCGTGCTTGGAGCGAGAGGCTGCTGGGCAGGGCAGGGCAGAGCTGCTGGTGGCCAGAGGCAGCCCCCCATGCACAGCCTCCCCCCTTGGGTCTCCCAGCTAATGACATTTTCTCAGCACCTTGTTGCAGATAGGCACGACCCCCACCTCACTCCAGGCACAGCAGCCATGGGCATTGCTGAGTTAGCTGCACTAAACAGCCCACCTGCCCACAGAACCTTCATCCTGGTCCTGCCAGAGCAACTGCTGTACCCCAAAACCCTGAGCGCTGCCTCTGCAAAGCAAAATCCCAAGCAGTTGCTGTGGACAGGGACAAATGGGGTGTAGAGAACTGGAGGGGCCATAGGTTGTGCCCCAGCTGTGAAAAAACAGCATGTTTCTTTCTACCAGGTGACTGTCCAGCACAGACAAATCCAGGTGGATCCCTGACAGCGGTGCAGAGACACAGCATGCCAAAAACTGGCAATGGCAGAGCTGGAGCATGTGACACCATGGCAGCTATTACTTGTTGCAGGCAGAGACCACACAGTAAAATGTGCTGTTTCCAACAGAGGCCTTGAGAGAGAGAAGACAGTTCTGTGGAAGAAAAACTACTTGAAGAAAAACAGATTTTTCTCCAGCCGAGCCCCCCATTCACGCTTGCGCAGGCGCAGCAAGGGAGGGACCAAACTTTCCTTCCACATCCCCTCTTCAACAGGTGGCAGAAATCTACAGAAAGCTGCCAGCTTTCTGGGACAACTGCAGCTGATCAGCGCTGCTCTAATATTTAGTGCTGGAGCTGGGAGGAGAAGAGAGGCCCTGGAAAGAGCTCTGAAGGACAGCGCAGCACAAGGACCAGGCTAGGCCTGGAATTTGCAGCTCTGCTTCTGTGTTACCCGAACAGCGATACCCACAGCTCGCCGTGTCACTTTGCATCGAGATCAGGAGAAAGAGCCACAGCTCTTTTGCTAATGAGAAAAGACTCCTAACAGGTAACACAGCAGCAGTGAGGAGCCAGCCACGGAGAAGAGATGCAATCAATCTCGTTTGTTGACACGCTTCAGCTTTCAGCAGTGGACTGCAAAAGTAAGTACCAACTACTAAAAAAACCAGGTTTGCAGGGACAAATGTCCTGCTGGTTGCTCCATGTGCAGGAAAGGCTGTCAGAGGTAGGATAGTCAGAGGGAATTGTTCTCTGCTGTGACTTCTCTTACGGTATTTTCTCCTGGGCTTTAATACCTTTCTCCAAAGAAATGTACATCAGATGGGTGCTAAAATGAGCAAAAAATCCAAATGAAGAAACGCTTCTTGCAGCACCGCAATACCAGATACGCAGCTGGCAGGATTCCCCTGGCTCCAACACGGAAGCACAACAAAGACAGGACTACCAGATTTCAAGTCATCTTAGCAGCTTTGCTGTCTGGGCCAGCACCACCCCTTGCAATGACACTGCAATGGCACACGTCCAGATATACCAGATACCAGTCAGGGGGTGTCCTGGGGGAGCAGCAGGACCTCTCTTTCATGTGCTCCAACACAGATTTGAACAAAACCAAAGTTCCAACATTAAGACCTACGCTGAAAGGATGAAAAACCCACAGGGTTCTGTTGCCTCTCTGATGAGATTTCCCATTATAAATTCTTCCCTAATAAAGGTATCACCAACTGATTCTGCGTGCACTCTGTGCTCTAGGGAAGACAGCCACCAACTGCCTGCACACGAGGCACGTGCTGGGGACAGAGCCATTTTCCTAGAGCAGGAGGAGGCAGAAGAGATGGTCAGGCATTTCAGTTCAGAGTTTCCCTGCTTGCTCTGCACTGGAACTGGCCAGACACAGCCTTTGATTCAGTGCTGACACCAGATGATTATTTTCATTGCCATGCCCAGAAATTTTCATCTGAAGACAGTGAAATCAGCATCTGCAACGCTTTCCTGGAGCACTCTCTGCCATCCCCCCTTTTCACAGTTGCTGCAGCAGTTCTGCGTTCCTTTACCTGCCACAACACATTGTCTTCTCAAATGTTATGCACCATTAGTTAAGGCCTCTACACAAACCTTGAAATAATGTAAGGGCTCAGAAACAGTCATTCACGTGCAGCTGGAAGATGCCCGGAAGCTCAGGCAGGAATGCTATTCAGAGGCTGCATCACGGCCCACTGGTAACTATTGGAGTCAGCAGCAAATCTGGCCCAAGGGCTCTGAACTGCCAAACAGTGCTGACTAGCCCGTGGATGGCTGTAAAATGTCATCTGTGCTGCTCCTACCCATGAGAGAAGATTTGCAAAGGTAGGTGGGCCCAAATGTCACTGCTGAAGGTCTCCTGCTTGATTTCAAGGCAGTACAGAACGTATTGAACTAAAAGATGAAAAGACACATCGTGTGCAACAGTGGAAGAGATAATGACTCGATGAAGAAACAGAAGAGGCTGGCATATTTGCAGGGAGGAGTAATCATGCATTCCATGGGACACACTGTAAGAAAGCACTGCCCAGCATTCTCAGGGCTTATTTCCAAACCTGTATCATTATGATTTTCAAAAGGTGCTGTTCCTTCTCCCCATTTGTAAAATACCTTGCAGTGCTGGCTTTAGCAATATATCCTCTGTCCTGCTCTTAAGTTGAGGAATGTGTCTCAGGAAAATGCAGTTTCCCCAAGGAGAAGGTTGTATCTATCTTGCACTTTCTGTGAAAGCTCCAGAACAGCTTTCTGCAAGCACAGTGGAATAAAAAAGGAATAGTGCCCCTGCTCCACTACAACTGCTGGGCAACATTTTACAAGGAATTTATCTCCCAGACCAGAAGAAGCTGTGAAAATTCCCCACAGAGATCTCAAACTTTCATTATTGATTTGGCAGCAATGAAAAATCTTAAGGTCTCAGTTCATCCCCTAATAAAAAAAAAGCACCAGTCCTGCCTGTGCCTCACTATTCATTGTCAGAACAATATCTACTTTAATTAAATCTGTTAAAGTAGAATATGACACCCTTTGGGACATAGATTTAGCATGAGACTGTTTATCAAGTGTAGATAACACTAATTGTTCCCATGGAGATTTATCTGCTATGCTAGTTACAGTATTAGGCTCTGGCCTCAGCATCCCATGTGCCTGAATTAGAGGAGAGAGGTGAACCTTGTTTATAAAAATACAAAATCCTGAAGGTTAAGGATTTCTTTCAAGTGGCACAATCAATGAGTTGGAGATGACCCTCGTAGCTCCTGGCCTTGACTTCTGTGTGTCTGCAAGCCTGGGAATATTAATAGAAAGAAGGCACTATTACAGAAATATCCTTGTAACACTCTCATTTGCATGACTGCTCTTAAAGTTAGCAAGTGGCTAATGCCATCTGCTCCTGTGTCAGCTGAGGGTTAAACCCACAGCAGGGGCAGACCCTGAGTCACCCCTGTGTAAGCAATCACAGCTATGCAGCTAAGGGAGGAGACAGACAGGGCACCAGCATTACATCCTTGGCTCCTGGCTACCTCCAACCACTGCAGCATCCTTGTGTGGCAGTAATGCTCCAAAGGTCACCCTGTCCCTTTCTAGCGCCGTGCTGTGACACGGCGGCGTGGGCTTTGGGCCACACGAACAAGGCAGCACGAAGGACTCTGGTTCTTCAGCAAAGTAACAGGGCTCTGTGAAGCTCCTTGAGGCCAGATATCTGAATACTGACCCTAATGAACCCTACATGTGGGAAAGCTTTGAATACCACACGCTACTCACAAAAGCCTTGTCTGCTTCAACTAAACTCAGCATGTTAACAAGTGCCTGTTATTGATCATGGTAATTCAGCTCCACGATTTGAACAAGGAGAGCAAGTAACAAGGAAGGGGAGGTGCTCATCCATTTTGATGTGGATGCAGCTCAAGATTTCCCCTCATTCCCCTGGCCGTGGATCCCCGACAACTCGTGCAGGCCTTGCATTTGCTCTTTAGGCACAGAATGGCTGGGGGCATGTGCACAGAGGAAGAGAAGTCATGCTGCTTCCACCCTGGCCACCTCTGCAGAGGCAGCAAATTGCTGCTCAGACTAGGTGGAAGGTTATCCTCAGCAATCTGACATGTCTTTTAAGGGAGAGAAACTCCACCGAGATCCGCAAAAATTTCCACCACACTCCAGTCTTTTACCTGCATCAGTGACACGTACTGGGGGACAGACAAGAGCAGGAAGACATCGGGTCATCAGTGTTGTCTGCAGCCTGCTGGATGACCCCACATCCAGAACTGTACTGGAGAAAAGAGAGCAGCAGCCATTCCTGCAGAGCTCCCTCTGCACTGACACATCTTGTGCTGCTCACATCTGTAACACCTTCAGGAAGGGTGATGATGCTTCTCCCCTTCACTCCCTGAGATTATGCGTTTGCCCTGATGCTCTGAAGTAACCCGTGAAGGCGATGTGGATATTTGAGACAGGAGACACTGCAGGAGTCATTCTTAGTTTGATTTACGGGCTGGTTTTCAGACCACTTTGTCCTGATCTCCTGCTATTAAATCAAATTTATAACTCTGGCGTCAGCAATCAGGACAGGCCTGTGTGACCACTGTCATGGAGCGACAACGGCCAGCCTGACCCGTCAGCCCCAGCTGCTGCTGCTATGCATTGTCCTGCTCACTGCCACAGGTGGAGCTCCCAGTTCTCAGAATCCCACCCTTACCTTAAAAGGCACTGCAGATTTATAGGAGTCAGGCACTTCCCAGCTCAGCAACACAGACGTTTTCATGACGGCATTGACGCGGAAATTCTTAGCAAACACTGAAATGAAAAACAAGATACTTGAGCACTGTAAGGCCAAGTCAGGAGGGAGCCAGGCAGCAGCTCAATTCCAAGGCTCTCTTTGTCTAACTCAGCAGCAGAGGTCAAAGAGTTCAGCTACAGCAGAGAAGTAAGAAATGAGAAGAAGAGAGCAGCAGCCTTTTACCAAGTCTACAGTCTCCAGTGGAGTTTTGCTTTTTGACTATACTTTCCAACAAGGAAGTTGTAGGCTGAACTGTAGCCTTTCTCTCTCCCCCCACCACTCACACTCTCTTGGCCCTTTGTCATGATCAAAGAATAGCGGTGTTCAGGTACTGGATCTGCAGATGATCCTACTCAGCCACTCGCTCCAGTTCAAGGAAGAGCCTTTCATGTACAGATAAAACATCAAAGTGTGCCTGTGGAGGCAATTAAGGTACCACCAATGCCCCTCTCCACCCAAATGGCAACTTTAAGGAAATCTTCATTGAGCCTCCCCTCACTGAACTAGTTTCAGACTAAGGTGCCACACAGTACCTGATCACAACAGTCAGAGCAGAGGGGAGCGCAGCCGCACAAACCAAAGCAAGGGTTCCTGTCCTGCAGGCAGAGCTTGCTTAGGGCTTGTTAGAGGGGCACTTACCTTGCTCCACAGGCATGGTCCGGGACTGGATGCTGGGGCTGAGTGGCCCAGCCCCCTTATTGGTGCGGGCCCTCACTTTGATGTCGTAAGTGGTATCAGGTTTCAAATTAGTCAAAATGATACTTGTGTCCCTGGTGATGTTAAACAGGTCCTGCTGGCTATTTATGTCCCTGTATACCACTGTGTAGTTCACGATCTTGCCATTTCTTTCTGCCAAGACCGGGGGCTCCCAAGCAACTTCTGTGGTGGAAGTGGTGAGACCCACCACGCGTAGGTTCTGCGGGAAGCCGCTTGGCACATCTTCAGCAGTAGTGATCTCCTTCTCAAACTCCTCTCCTGGGCCAGCTCTGTTCTTGGCAGACAATCTGAAGAGGTACGTGGCCCCCTTGTGCAGGTTGGTCACAGTGTAGTGATGGTCTCTCTTCCCGAAGTCTATCGTGTTCATTTTTTCCTCATCCAGACGTCTGTACTGCAGCCGGTAACCCAGCAGCTCCCCTACCATCTCCTTGGGTGGGTGCCACTGGATGAGGGCTGTGTTCATGGCTGTCGTGCTAATCATCATGGTGGGCTTCCCCGGGACTGCAACATAAACACACAATGACCATCTATAGCCTGGGAGGAGGGGAAGGAAGGACGGCTTCTGTGCTGCTCAGTCCATGAGGATTGAGGAAAGCGGGAAAGCTCAGACAAGAGGGTGAAGAGGACGACAAACAATTCACATGGATAGAGGCAGACCGACCCTAATCCAGTGGCGAGGGAAGCTGGAGCCAGCCAGCTCTTGGCTGCCATTTTCCCATGTGCTGCCATTTAAACAGGAAATAAATTCAGCCATATCCAGCCCCAAAATTCATCCATCCCCTTTTACAGGAAAGGTTTAAGGGACCTCAAAGCATCATATTTATCTTAGAGAAGATCTGAATCCCGTCCTCCCAATCAGTGGTCTTCAGACACTCCAGTCAGTGCACAGCATCAGGCCATGCTGACCCTGGTGCACTGTACCACAACAGACACTCAGAAGCCCAATTCCAGCACCCTGGTCTGTCTGGAGGCAGACAAATTTCATCCTGAAACCTTGCAGTTTTACCATCTGCAGAGGCAGCGAGCAGAGCTGGGTGGGCTGTTTGCCATCAGAACACATTTTTGGTTTAGCTGAGAAGCAGGTTCGTGATTGCAGTGTCCATGTGAGAGGTGAACACAAGCGTTCCACAGGATTTTTGCTTACGCTGCACAAGCCAAGGGGTGTTGCCGTCACTGGTTAGGAACTGATAGCTTTAAATTGATGGTTTAATACCTTGATCTCCTTCACTTAAAAAAAGAACATGTCTTCACATCAGCTCAGATTTGTAAACAAATCAACTGATAGGGAAGATACTCAGAATCAAAGGGATGGGGCCCATTGGTATGAAAACAAAAATGGGATTGCAGCCAAACCTAGTTAAATCTCCTCGCACAATTTTGAAACGTATGAGCCCACAGATGAGCACATGAGGAAACCGTATTTGACAGAATTATGCCCCGATTTTGCCATCAGAGGGCGATACCGACGCTCCCCTTTGAGGTCAGGCCTGCAGCCGAGCCTCTACAAAGGCAGCTCTGGGGGCGACTTTATAGGTATTTAAGACATACAATTACATTCCCATTGCCAGTGCCATCCTCCTTGCACTCATAATACCACGTCTAACAGCAGCTAGTATTAAGGGACACCTTATTTTCAAAGCTGATTCCAAATATTAACCTTAAATGTGCACCATAACACGGGGAGACCCACTGTGGTTTACAGGGCAACACTGGGATGTTTAGGAAGCTTCTCCTGTTTATAGGACAGCTGTAGCAATCTGATGAACAGAGCATACATCACGGCGAGGCACAAGGGGGACAGCATTTGAGACTGTGACAGTGGAAACTACCTCTGGAACTCCCCATGTGCAGCGCAGAGGAGATGGCAAGCTGTTCCTCGTTTAAAAGCACCAGGAACAAACGCTCTCAGTTTGCACAAGCTGCATTCCCGTAATAACAAGTGGTAAATACTGTTCCCGCAGTTGATGTGAGGAAGCAGCACGATTATCAGTTGCAGGACAGGTCTAGTAAGTGGAAAAGGTGAGTGGACAAGACAGTGTCAACTAGTTGGTGCCAGTGCCAAAGGCAAGCTTGACCACATCCGGAGGAAAGCACCCGATGACTCCTGGGTGCCCCTGCTCCAGGCCGAGGCTCCCGTGTTGCACTAGGCACAGGTACGACCCTCTACTGAGACAGGAGAACTGGGCTGGGATCACCAGGACCTAGAAGTTGTGTCTGCAGCACTTGTACGGCAGGATCTGTCGCACTCCAGGTTTTACCAGGGCTCTAGGAGCAGCCAGGCTCTGTATGTAAGGCTGGGCAGACAGCAGCAGCAGTGGCTGGGGGGAGCTGAGAAGCACCTCCTAGGAGCCCTCTGTGCCAGGGGCCATTCCAGGCAGCACTGCAGTCACCAAAGGAAGCAAGACATGGTATTTGCCTATGGGAACAAGGTGAGGACAGGCCAGGACTCCAAAAGCTGAGGGAGGGCCTGGACTTTCAGGCTTCCTCTTCCCAGGTCTCTGGACTATGCAGATGAGCTCAGACCCATGAGTTTCACTGCTCTCTCACCAGCCCTGGCAGCGTCTGTCCATCTGTTTGCTGCACTTTGCTCAGGTGATCCAGTGGCAAAGCCTGTAAGCACGGGCTGGAGATCACAAGAGTAGGTACCTCTGCAGCGTCTCCACCCCTCTTCCTTCCTCCTGTACAGGTGCCTTGGCCATACTCCCCACGCACCTCTTGGGAGGTTTTACCAGCACCCCTACGAGGCTGTGACACCTGCTCCCCACACTCACCTGCCCCTGTGGTGGTGATGACTTTCGGCTTGCTGCGGGCACCATCTCCTTTGGTGGTGTAGGCAGCAACTGTGACGGAGTAGGTGGTTTCTGGCAGCAGGCCTCCAATGACTGTCTCCTGGGAGCACATCCACACGGCAGAGAAGAGGCAAACGAGAAGAGCAAACACTTGTTACTGGAGTGAGCAAACGGAGGGCACTGGGGCCAGTGTCTCCAACAGCAACACACTGACACACTCGCTGGCTCACACTCATGCATCGTGCTCAAACACACACGTCACACAGAGCCAGCAAACAACTGCTGCTGCTCCAGCATTCACCTGCCTGATTTCAATCCCTGTCTCTAACACCTGGCCTTTCCAGGGACCCACCACCAACTTGTGTCAGCAGCTTGTGCTCTCCCACGGCTTCTGCCAAGAGGGAGATCTGATCCAGATATGGTCCTGCGTGAAGCCTGAAAGTAAGAGGACGATGCAGCTGTGAACCAGAGCAAAAGCCAGTTCAGCTGGCTGTGTGAATCTCTTGGGGGCTAATTCCAGGATTTTTTAAGTTGTCTCTTGCAGCAGAGCCGTGGGGGAGCACAGGGAGGCAGTGCAGGGGCGGGGGCCCCGGGCAGGGAGCACCTGCAGTGCTACAGCATCGTGTTCACCCTCCTTGCCAGGCATGGTGTTGCGGGGATGGGATGGGTCAGCGCAAGGCCCTGGCAAGACCTGGAGGCAAAAGCTGCATCGTGGGAGGTCTGGAAGGGGGCGGACTCGGTGGGGTGTTAGCATCCTTGCTAACTGGCTTCCTCTGGGCAGGAGGAGGGCATGGCTCTGCACTTCACTTTGAGATCAAAGAGGGGAGCACCGCTCCTCCCTCCTGGCCTCCAGTGGAAATGAGAGTTGTGCCAAGCCTGGCTGGCCAGGCCTCCAAACGAGCAAGCAGCTCCCAGCAGCTCTGGGAGCTCAGGGCAGGCACACCTGAGGTACTGTCTGTGGGTACACATCCGTGGGTACTGTCTGGGCCATCAGCACTAAAAACTCATTCGGTCAGGGAACAAGAGACAACTGGGCTGGAGAAGGGGCTGAGGAAGCTCTTGGAAAGGTGTCAGAGGCTCTGGGTTGGTTATTTACCCCTTCAGACAAGAAGAGCAGAGATGGAGAGGGTTAAGCTCCAGCTGCTGAAGACGGGCAGCTTGGGCACTCTTAGAAGCTGCTCCTGGGGTGTGATCTCTGCCCCGGGGATCCTTGCCAGCTTGAGGGGTACAAGGGGCACCTGTGGTTGCTCTCAGAGCGTAGCCAGTCTCCCATCACTCACTCGCACAAACACCCACGCTATTAAACCTGCTGATTTCCAGTCAGTGCTGCTGGTTCAGATTACCTGCCCAGGCTTACTCATCAGCATCACCGTGTTACCACTGCGGAACCAGCCATCCCAGAGAAGTATCAACAAGCACCAACAAGAACCCCGCCAAAATCACCGTGTGAACCAGAGTCCAACCCCAACTCCGCCCCTGCAGCAGATCGTGTGTGCGGGTGAGTGGACGCACAGTCCCATCGGTGCCAATGGACCCGCGGGGAAGCACTCTCACAAAACCTGCAGACTCTGATCATCCCAAGAGAATTCACTCCTCCCAAATCCATGCAAAGAGAAATTCTCACGCAAAAGCATGCCACCGGGAGCAAAGCGAGCAAGCTGGGAGGAGGGGAGAGAGACAGGGGATGGATGAAAGAAGGTCTGATTGCATAATGCAAACACAGTGCTGTCATGACAAAGCCACTCCAAGCCGAGGATCCTCCGTATAAAGCAGGAGGAGAAATGCATCGTGCTGGGGAAGCTCACAGTAGGGCACATAATTGAATTGCTGACTCTAAAAAGGTCATTTTCTAGTTTGTTCCTCCGAATTTGTATTTCAAAATTATGTTGGAAAAATTGAATTTAACTGTTTAAATGTGATTGTTTTCTTGTTACTATCTGTGTTTCAACCAAAGGTCACGGTTGAAGGTGTAGGTTATTTCTCATGACTACGATCAATGCGGTTTAAAGATTATGTATCTAATTCTACCATGTAACTTGGTGGGCCAACTACTGCAGAAAGTAGGATGTGCCTCCTGAGCCGATCACTTGAGCCTGCCTAAAACTGCACTGCAACAAGCCGGATATACAGATTATAGGAAATGTCAATTGCTTTTCTGCATTTAGGAGCAATCTAAATGCCAATTTTCTCTGGATTTGCTGCTTGTGGAGGGTTTCACAATGTAACTCTCCAGCCTCATTAAGGGAGTGAAAGGAATGTTTTGACAGCACTGTGCCTACAAAATTCACAAATCGAATTACCAAACCCCTTTTCCAACCTGGAACACACACAAGTGGTACTTACATGGTCGACGGAGTCCTCAGCTCTCCACTGACGGGGGAGAAAGGAAGGAGGAGAGAAAAATGGAGACACAGAGTTTTAAGGGGCAACATGTGGGAAGGGGATGACGACGACGACGACAACAGCAGGAGTTAGCAGGACTGGGCTGGGGGAATTACAACACTTATACACAGAGGGTCACTTGGCACAGGCTGTGCCAAGGGGAGAAGTGGCACAGAGCAATTTTCGACATGCTGCTAGCCTGAGCAGTAAGTCTGAGATCATTCACACAAACAGGGGCAAAGAGCTTCCTTCTCACATGAGTGGAGAGTCATCACTTCCTAACTTTGCAGTACTTTCCCCTTCTGGCTTTGCTTGCATTTTTCTGCCTCTTCCACAAGCAAGAAGGGATAGGTGGCTCTGGGGTTGACTCCTGCCCCACAGGTCACTCACAACAGCTGTGTTGTCTGATCTCCAGTTTCTGTCCTAGTGATCCTCCAGCCACCATCTCTTGTTGAGAACCAAAGACTTGAACACACAAAACTCACAGGGAACTCTGCAGGGAAGCACCAATGCAACATTTCCAGAGCTTCTCTTTCCTGTATCACTTGCAAGACAATGCTCTGGGGACTGGAGAAAACTGAGAAGTGCTGTCTGTCTCTTGTCAACAGTGAAGGAGAGGCTGAGATCTTACACGGAGCTCCACACTAAGCTGCTCCTCTCCAAGAGTGCTGCGTGGCTTGGAACGAGGTTCATAGTCGTGCAAGTACTGAGGAAACAGCTTCTCGCTCCCAATCACACAACACCAAACACTCTCTTGGCCCTGCAGGGAAAACTTCTGCACAAACCATTTCCCACCAGAAGTTCACAGAGATTCCTGGCCATGGCAGCTCAATTAGGGCTCTGAATTTTTCTGTCTGGATCTGGGGTTCTAAGGCATCAAAGCTGCATCGGGGTGGTGAGACTTAGCAGAGCTCGGCTGCTGCCACGCATGCCCATAGCACTGCTCTTTGTGGTTGATGCACCAAAGGAAGGTTTGCAGAGATCACAATGAACTCGGCCAAACCGATGCGTTACCTCTCAGGTTTCTAAATGTGCCTGGAGGAAGCACCAGTCCACGGGTTCAAGCACAGAGATGAAAGTGAAGATAGGTATTATTGCCCCTGACGCACAGTGTGAGTCCTGGCAAGCCTTGCTTCTGAGCCTGAGCTGCCAGCTGTGAACAGTGCTCAGATACTGACTTCCTCAGGACCCTGTGGGAAGCCCAGCTAATACTGCCAGAGTGCCTGGGAACCTGCAAGTGCAACAGAAGTACTAAATGGTATCAAACCTACGAGTTGCTTTCTGAACTCAGGCTATTTGAGGTGACTTTCACAGGCTGCCGCCTGTCACAGTGGCATAGTACTCTCCTCAGCAGTAAAATACATGGCATACTTTCAAAATATTTGTTATTCTCTAAATTTAGAAAGAAGAAGTTGTTGGAGAAATGTTCCTCTAAGATTTTATTACAGTTCACTTATTCAATGCTGTGGGACTGCAATACAATTATTCCTCTAAATCACCTTAACATTAAATTTCAGCAAAGAAGTCAAGTTGTCCCTAAAGACTTCTCATAAAGCTGAGGCCCTTATTAAGTATTATGGTCTCTAAAGGCTCTCTTTCCACACACATCTTGGTGCTACTTCCACTGTTTCACACTTACTTCCAGCCAAGTCACTGCTGTTGATGTCCCACCTGTGCCAGCCAGCCCACATCACGGTCAACAGCCACACACTCTGCTCTGCTGATCTAAAACCTGGAAGAAGTCCTGCCAGAGGAAGGATATGACACCTGGCCTCTTTCTCCAGAAGTAACTTCTCCTACAAAAGCATGTCCCTGGTGGATGGGGGCCATATGGATGGCGGTAACGCCCCAGTTCACCTCCACGTAGCTACAGGAGCAGAGGGTGACACCTCAGTGGAATGAACAGCAGAGCAGAGTTGGGCTCAGGAGGCTACTCAGGAGCCTCTCACACCATAGCAGGGAGTTTATCACCCACTAGGATTTTAGACGAAGTGTTTAATGTTCAAACTCCGCTTGCCCTAATGTTTCAGTGGACTTTAATCTTGCATTAGATCAGAGTGCCAAGAAATGCCTTGAGATCTGTGCTGGAGTAGTAACAGCGAAAAGCTGGGCCTGCGTAAATACCTCGGTAAAAAGTCAGTTTCATTATTAAAATATAATCTACAGATCAAAACATTTCCTTCCTTAAACTGGCTCAATTGCTTCTTAACTGTTTAAGGTTGGTCAGTAAGACAAATTGATCTGAAAAGCCCAGGAGCAGTCATAAAAAGAACTCAGAGAGGGCTGTGTGCATGAGGCAGGATGGCTGGGGGAAGTGCTAAAGCTAACAGTGTGTATTTATGGCAGCTGCAATGCCTTAATGTTTCATTTCACACTTCAACACAGCGTAGTCATGTCTCACCAGGGAATGGCTGTTTTCCCTGACCAAGGCTCTTGCAAAACACAGACTCAAGCCCTCCTCAACAGCCCCAGCCATGGGAGGTGGATACTGGTTTTCCTGCAGATCTTTCTCTCTGCTCCAGTGACTGTGGCACAACAGTGAAACTCCAGGTGTAAACTCGGGTGCTCAGTCTGTGGGATGCGGAGGGGTCTGAGGGCTCCAGAACTTCACCTTGGTCCATGACTGAAAAGCCTCTTGGATGATGCCTTTCAGTTCTGTTCCACTTAGGAAGCAGAGTACATCTCCCCTCCACGCCAGACTCTCACCTAGACAAGCCCACATGCATGAGAAGTTGTTCCAAATACATGCAGATAAAGATCCTTGACTATCACCCAGCAGAAGAGGGAGGCTGTAAATTCTTCTGTGTTGTGCCTGGGGTGGGCACTGCCCAGGGAGAACAGAAGCCTCTGCTTCCCTTTTCTCCTTTGATCTCAATCCAACAGCTTCGAGTGATTGCCATTTCTTCTTCCCGCTCTTCTGGAGCAAGCTGGTGGGACGTGCACTCAGCCTGCATGCTGCATGGAGAAGTGCTGCCTGCGGAGACCACACGACCTTCCCGTGAGCCTGCAGCCCTTCTCGTGGGCACCACACACCTCTCCCCTGCCACAACTCCCTTTGAAGGGCAGGAGGACAAGGTGGCAGGAGTCTTTCCTCCACAAAGCCTGACCTCCTTGTAGCCAGCTTTACCCAGCCAGCCCTGCAAAGTTCCCTGGGCAGTGCTGGATGGCTGTAGACAGCAAGGATGATGTGCACACTGTGTCCCCAGGGCAATGCAGGCATTAGACTCCCTGGCAAACATGCTGCACAGTCAAAGGCAGGAGCAGCTGTCGAGGCCACATGGGGAGCAGGGGGACAAAGTCCCCCCCTCAAGACGTTCCAGTCTGAGGGGATGACAAGCACGCTGGGAGCAGGACACAGTCGACCAACAGAGAGGTTCACACAGGGTCTAGCTGCCAGTCTTGTAAAGAGAAAACAAGCTGTGCTTCCATGGAAGCCCCAACAGCAAGGCCGGTCCTCCCAGGGCCCTGCTGCCTCCTCTGTGCCCTGTGCACCATACTCAGCATTGCCACCCGGTGCTGCTCAGCACTGAGCTCTGGGGGCCACACAGGACTGGTACCTGGGAAGGGATGGAGGGATTAAAGCCCACTGCCCCTCCTGACATGCTGCAGTTGCCCAGGGGTTGGAGACGAAGGCAAGCAGGTGGGCCTCTGCTCTCCCCTGAAGAACGTACTGCTTGTGTCCCACGGCCCTGCTGTCCCTCGCTCCCTGGAGCCGGGGAGGACTTACACGAGCAGTGGAGTGCAGCTGAGACACACCCTGCACCGGGCTCCTTTCAAAGGTGCTCTCTTGGTGCTCGGATGTGTTATGTGCCAGACCCAGGGCACAGAGACGAATGTTCTGCCATCGCCCACCACAGGACCTGCCTGAGCCGTGGCGGGCAGGGCCCGGGCAGGAGGTGGTGCAGGTATCCGACCCAGCTCTGCAGTCGTACACGCCCTGGGTGCTCCTCCACAGGGCATGGCCACATTTGCTTGTCCATCAAGCCGTCAATAGCAGGTGAAAGCTTAGAGTGGAAGGCACACAGAATCCTGACAGAGGTAATTGGTCACAGCTGCAGCCACAGAGGGGAGGGGGAGGCCTCAGCTCCATCACAGGACCTTCCTAACAACTGATTACTCTCCCTAGGCAGGAGGCTGTAAAATAAAATGTGATTTCTCCAGCACCAGGGCCCCCACTTCTCTGCTGATGTTTTAGTCCTTTCCGCTCAAATGGTTTTGAAAGCTCAGAATCCATATTATCTGCATAGCTAACATCTCCATTCCCTTTCCTTTTGCCTTTCATCTTCGTTTACTCTCTCTGTATTTCTCATCTTCAGTAAGGAAAAATCATGAGTCAGCTTTAATATCAGTGTCTTCACACTGTCTGCAGGAAGCAGATTATGTGGTACATACCTACTCAAAATCAGCAGACAGCCTGGCTAGGCAGGAGGAGGGGCTCTGCCTACATGTCCAGAGAATTTCTTCTCCGACCCCAAGATTTTCAATCAGTTTACTTCTCTCCTTGTGCACTGGTATAAATGTTTATGAAGCTTTATGAGTACTGAACTGTGACCATCTTCATCCTGTGACCTTCAGGAACAGGTTTTCCAGTGAATCTTTTTCCTTCCTTCCATAGAAAATAACTCTTCCAGGACTACTCGTTAAAGTTTCAACTGGCTGTTTGCAAAGACACGCACCGCTGTACTGAAAGATGGCAGCTCTTACAGGGTTCTCCAGCATCTGGAGCAGATGTATTTCATCACAAGCACAGGTCATGCCTGGCTTCTCACTCTTTTGGGAGATAAAGATCTCTTCTGCCAAGTCAGTGAAACCTCTTCGCTGCGGGTCATCATCAGTTCATCCCAAGAGCAACATGACTTCTTCAGAGTAGTTGTTTCTCTGTAACTATCTCTTGGCCTTTGCTTCCATCCAAAAAATACAGCAGATGAGTTCAGGACCACAAATAACAGGAAAAAGTATCACAGAAATAAAGAACTTTCCCACATAAATTCACCAAATACAGAAGACTGGTAAGTGGTCTGACAAGCCAGGAAACTTCCAGCAACTTGACTCCTTGATGCACACATTCAAACTACTGCAAAATCCAGCACTCCTTCGAAAGTTTCTGGCTCTGGCATCCTAATTCCTACATATTAGCATGGGTTTTCTCTCTCTGAAATGTATGAGTAAGGAGTGAAAGCAGAACTGGCTGGGCAAGCATAAAATATTTGAAAACACCAACAAGAAAAACACTGCCAACTTCGCCCACCTACGCTTGGGACCAACCCATTAACTCCAAACTCCAGCTGAACAACACACCATCAATTGTTCAAACAATACAGAAGATTATATCCTCCTGGAATAAGTAAAGGGCAGCAAGCAGCTTTTCTAACTATTAATATAAAGCAACATCTGAAACATAAACAGAGACGTGCCCCAGACAACACTGCAAGGACCCTCAAAGCATTTTCACTCTTCAAAGTTTTCCCCTTCCACATTATTACCAAGTTTTATCCTTCAGAATATGAATGGGGAGTAGAGCTGCCTCCGTGCACTGCACTCCCCACTGACAAATGCATAAATGATTCACAGCTGCATTCAGGAGACAGATCAATTAATCGTTGCAGCTCTCCAGTATTTATATTGGGCATCATTCAAGCAAGCCAGCTCTGAATCGATTACTCGTTGCTTTCAACAGCAGCAGATCCTGTTCTTCATTTATACGATTACCTTTGTTGCGAACAGCAGGGGTCATCCAGGATGAAGGACCCTTGCTCCAAAGAAGAATTCTATTTCATCACACACAGGGCACCAAAAACTTCCCTGGACCTTGGGAAAGAGGCAACTACACGTTGCTGGGCTGTGCAGAGTGCACAGCCATGCCTGGGGCTCTGCGTGGGCACGGGGCTGCAGCTCACAGCCGGTGGGCGATCCAGGTCGCCTGAGTATGAACTTCAGATTGTGGTGTGGGGATTGCAGAGGGCAAAGTCATTTACAGGTGATGTGGGCCTGCACCTCATTTTTTTTTCCCCCTCCCTAGCCTTTCCCAGACTCGGCTGGCTTCACCTACAGTTTGGTTTCAAGAGGCAATGCAACACCAAGTCCCTGCCTTGCAGCAGGGAAAGGAGGCTTTGCTGATCCAGGAGTGCTGTCCTGCCTGGCATGTTGTGCCCACCCTCCAGTGTTGAGCCACCCCCATGCCCCACGAGCAGGCAGCACCCAGGTGGACTCTGCTGAGACAGAAGTTTTGCTCTGAACATAATCAGCATCACGAAGGGAACAGACCCGAGGCTTATTTAAAACTCTGACCATTTATAAACTGACGGGGCAAAGTGCAGTTTGTTCCAGCTGGAGTCTGCACAGGACACGGCAGGCAGAGAAGTACATGTCAGAGAAGGGGTAAGAGAGGAACATTGTCCAATACATCATTTCTACAGCAATTCTTTCCTGCTTAAACTTTTTATCCACGTGTAAGCCACAGTTCAGGGACAAACTGTATGCCTTGCTCAGGCAGGCTGAGTCCCACGCTCTGGAGCTGCAAGAGGAGGCCAAGAAATCCTTGGACCCAGCCAGCCTGGCCCTCTGCAGAGAGGGAAGGTGCCGTGCCCACCTGCCCCTGGTCCCCACACTGTACCTGTGCTTCTGACAGCATGACATCCTTGATCACTGGCTGCCCTCGGGGCTCGTTGTTTTCCAGCTTCACGTAGGTCACCTGGTAGCCGCGGATCTGCCCGTGCTGCTTGTTGGAGATGGGCAGCTTCCAGCTCACCCGGATGGCAGTCGAATTCACAGACTCCACCTCCACCTTTCGTGGTGGGGCACTGGGCACTGTAACACACACGGGACAACAGTTAGCGGGTGCCACACCATCACTGTCACTATCTCTCACTCCTTCGCTACCTTCCCTCCACCTCACTGCCAGGACAGCCCCACTGGTACAAGTTTCCTGTACCTGCCCAGGGCATCATACTGTAGTCTTTCAGCGTGGCCATATCCCTGATCCTTTCCCAGCATCCAAGCACTTCTGCTACTCTCAGCACAAAAGAACACGATGGTAATATGCAGGAGCACCCCTAATAAAAGTCACTGTGCCGGATCAGATCCAAGGTCCATCTATCCCTCTCATCTCCAGCAGCAGGGGAGCAAAGAATATAAGAATATAGCAAAACACAAAGAATATGGTAACCCCCTGCAGCTCAGGGTGCCCTGGAGCACAGGCAGGGCTTCTGAAGCCTTCTTTGCATCCTGCCTGACACAACACCTCCTCTCAGACCCCTCTGTGTACACCTAAACACAGTCCAACAGCCCCAGGTAGCGTGGCTGGGTGCTGAGCCTGTCTTGCAGGGAGCCCTGATACCTGCCACCAGCCAGAGCACACACGTGCTCTTCCCCTGTGACAGCGAGAGGTTAATGAGGGGGAAAAGCACCATCCTAAAACAATAACCCAGAGCTCAGTGACAGCAGTCACTGAACTCTGCCAGATAAAGGGGCCTGTGGGGATTGTGACAGCTCTGGGGACTGTATTTCATGCATGGCTAGCTGAATGCTTTTTGATAATAAAATGAAAAATTACACTGCCCAGAAAATATCAATTTTCTTGCAAGGTGAGGCCCGTTTAAAAATGTATTTATACCCTATTTACTATTTGGAAAAATTACCTCCTTATTACTTTTTGCTCTTGCATTGACTGTGACAAAAATGTCAATTCTAAAAAATTGGCTTCTCAGTTGCTCCTGGAAAGCTCCTTCCGGCTGGAGCAGTTGGGAGCAGGGGTGTGCACTCCCTGCAGGGGATACCACTGCTATGCAAGTGCCTGTGACCCACGTGAAGGGCCTGGGCTCCATCCTGGCATCTCTACCGCAGGACCCTTTCCAGTCTCCACTGGCCTGGGAAAACCCAGGGGTTTGGAACCTCATATGCCCCAATTCTCAACACAGCCAGAAATCAGTATCAGGTAATTATGGATGGATAGCTGACAAGCAGATGTAATGAGTACTGCTATTTCAACCAACTAAACGGGAAGAAACAGCCACCCAGCAGGTAAGCACAGTTTTTAAGCTGCAGGGCGATTCATTATTTTTCCCAGATGTCCCTCTTAATTGTAGATAATTAAATAAAATAGTGAAAGGAGGAATAGAGCATTTGAGCACCATGAGGCCAGCTGAAGGCATGGGAATGGAGGGGGCTGTGCTTAAACAGTTACCCCCTTCTGCCAGGAGCAGCCTATGCTGTAATACACAATTCACTTAGTGCAGTGACCTTGCAGAAGCCTCAGGGCTCTCCTGCCCTGGCAAGACACCTGCCCACACACACAGCTGGGAGTCCAAGTGGAAAACAAGATCCTCCCCGAGAACCAGACAGCAGCTGTGTGTCAAGCTCCGCTGGTAAGCGAGGCCTCAACAGGACACGATACTGGGATGTTGCAGGGACACGAAAAGATGTGAATGTGAGCAGACCACAGTGTTTCGAGGAACTCTTATCCTACCCCACTATGGGAAGTATGTGCTGCATCTGAGATCCAAACAGAGAAAGTTCAATTTGTTTTGGGATCACAGTTTAGCGTTTCTCATTCCTTCATCACGGGTATCTACTGAGCATCAGCATGTCAGAAGGATATGAAATCACTCCTGACAGCTAAGCTGAAATGTCCAACCACGGTGCCCAAAAACTAACCGAGAGAGCTTGCTGTGACATTTCTGGGGTAACTGCTTCCCCTGGGCTACAACTCTGCTGAATGAGAACTGAAGCAAACAATAAAGGCAGCAGGACACACACAGATGTGTTTGCCAGCCCAGGAATGCAGTCAGCGAGCATTCCCAGACGCCACTTCCAGAGCCATGGAGACGCGGGGGACAGTGGCAGCCCATTTAGGGAAACTGTAACATGTCTGGTTTCAATTTCCTACACTGACTGGGCAATGCAGAGATCATGCTTTCTTTGCCTGGATGCCACATCTCTTTCTTCTCCCATTAAATCTGCAGCTTTCTTGGGTCAGCATGAAGCCATGGAAGCTCCTACTGTCACCCTGAGCTCTGGCACTTTCAAAGGAATTGGCTTAAATCATGATGACATAACTGACAGCCCTGCTAATACAAAGCAATTTCTCTTTAAAGCTGTCGTATCCAGTAAAGGGCTCTGTACGTGTGATATTCTGACTCTTGAGTGGAAGAGCAGCTTTACATAAGCTGTGGCTTGCCTGGAAGCCGGGGCAGGAAGCAGCTTTCCTACAGTATCTGCAAGTTTCAAAAGGATTTCTTTTTCCCCCTTCAGTTTGCCGGATTTCAGGTCAACAAGTAAACTCTAAGCCCTGATCTCACAATGTGAGAGAAGCCTTTGGCTGGGAGAACTCATGCTACCTTCAGTGAAAAGGAATCCACCACACACTCTAAAACCACAATGGCAAAGCAGAGCAATGCCTCCTTGCGTGGGCAGGAAGCAATGCTGACAGAAAACAGGACCCTGTGGGACCATGCTGGGACACTTGACACACAGCCTGGAGGCAGATCAAGAGCTAGGAGGGCAATTCGCCTAACCCACTCCAGGGCAACCGGGGAGACCCACTCCCTGGAGCACTGCTCCTGACAGCCTCCAGTCCTGCTTCGAAGGCACTCCCAGGTCAATATCCCTGCTCCCTTTCCCCCTTTTCCAGCAACTCTGCTAGGAGAGTCCCAGTTAACCCACGGCAGAAGCAGAAGGAGCCGTTCGGTAACACCTACCATCCTCATCAGTGCGCACGAGCACGGGGATGCTCTCCGGTCCTGGCCCCACATCCGTGTGAGCCCTTACCCACACCTTGTACTCGGTCCATTTCTCCAGGTCCTTGATCTCCCAGCTGGAATGCTCCCGTCCAATGCCATCCACCACATGCTTGGTGTTGTCATCTCCTTCCACTGCCTGGTACGCAATGGAGTACTGGGTGATGACCCCATTGCGGCTCTGGGCAGGCGGTGGCACCCAACTTACCCGGATGGTGGTGGAGCTGGTGCTTACACACTCGACTTCTTGGGGTGGGGCGGAGGGGGCTGGGGATAAATAAATGAAGTGGGGAGATGAAGGGAAATGAGTGGAAGGACAAACCAAAACGCAAAGGGAACTTTTACCCAGCCAACGGAGCACTGAACACACGCGTGGACAGCTGCCGGCCTTCCTCGCAGACCAGCAAAGATGGCACTAGGGGCAATTTGTATCTGAAGGCCAGATGAACAGTATGGAGACAGAAATGCTGTTCTGCATCAGAGAACACCTCTTTCCAAAGCAGTTCTGGACGCTCACTTTACCAAACACAACACATGGCAGTAAGGGAAGGGGTGTGTGTGTGTGGAGTGTGAGAGAGGGAGACTGGTAGCGAGAAGAAAGATGCCTTCAGTGAAGATCTGAAGCAGATGGAAACCAGAAGAGGTAGGAAGCTGCAGAAGGCAAGAGTGGCAGAAGGGAAGATCACACACCAGATTGTAGGAAGGCTTGTGAAAACTCTCTCCTAGACAAGTGGACGAAACAAAAGAGGGTAAGGAAAGCAGGTGACTGAGGTTGGCTGGAGCTTGTCCTGGTGGGGTTTGAAATCATGACCATCAGCTGAAAGCAGCACTCTAAACCAACTGGAAGCAGGCAGTAACATGGTTGTGCCGCTTTGCACGTTTCCCTGGAATCTGGGACTGACTGCCAAACTGGTTACGTGTCCCAGCAGCTTCCCAGCCTATGGAACTGTACAGCGGAAGGCAAGCAAGTCTTGTCCCCTCCCAGGCAAAAAAGCACCTGCAGTTTGCATTAACTGCTAGGCCCCAGCTAATTGGCCCCAGGGGCAGCAATGGGATCCAGGCAGTGGATGCTTCTCACTGGGACGAGAAGCAGTCTCTCCACACAGCGCTCTGGGGAAGAGCAGTGAAACAAATCTGGGGGAGGGAAGAAAGGGATCAGGAAAGCAGAGACAACCTGGACAAAGTAAAACATCTCTAGGACACCAGCCTGGTCCATTTCCTTCTCCAGCCTTGCAGAACTGCTGTCTGGTTGCAACAGGGCCCCTGCAGTGCGGGAGCTCTCTCACAGCAGCAGCTCCCTCTCACTTGGCCTCACTGCCGAGTGAGTACAAGGTATCCTGCTTTGCCATGGCACGTGAAAGGCAGCTTCCATTCTTCACTGCCCCCAGAAATCTAGAAAACAACTGAAAAAAGACTGGTGCCCTTGCCCATGCTGCTGCCCTTCAAGCCATCAGTGCATCAGAGCCAGCCCGCCCAGGGCAAAGGGACAAGCCTGCCTGCTCACCGCCTGCACAGAGGTGAACACAACCTACAGCACTCCAGATGGCAGCAAGGACCTCAGGTAATCGGAGGACTCTACAATTTGTGCCTTGGCTTTGCTGCGCACGGGTCGGCAGTGGCAGAAGATCTGGGATAGCTGAGGACAGCAGGACCTCCCAATGTCACTGGTAACCTCTGCTTGCCAGGAACAAGGCCCACGTGCTTGCAGAAGCAGTTGCAGGCATGTAACTCTTAGTGCGCAGTCCTGTGCTCAGAGAGCAGGGCCCAGCCCTGATGCACGGGCTGGGATGCCTGGAGAGACGAAAGATGGAGGTGAGTAGGTAGTGACAGGGCTGGAAGAGATGATGCCTGAGCAATCAGGCCACTTCTACGGGAGCTACACTGGAGGAAAGAGAAGCCAAAGCAACGCGTGGAAGCAAACAGTTGTGTACGTGAGGGAGGCAGAGCAGGATCAGCCCTGCCATCTGGTACACTGAAAGGGAGTAAAAGGGGTAAAAAGCAAATCCTCACTCTCATTTGGTTAATCAGCAGAAAAGTGGCAGGGAAGAGAGTAGGAAGATACAGCAACAAAGCAACACCTACAACGAATTCATGGAGGAAATAAGGTAGACACAGGGCCTGGTGGCATCCGTCACATAAGGAGCTCAGCAAGCCTTTCCTTTGCCACTGTCTGCAGACAGGCCCTTCACAGCAGAGACTGGCTCTGACTGGGCCTCCACAGCTTCCCTTGGGATGCAGTAGTGAGCTCCTTCTCCAAAGGCAGCTTTGGCTGGCAGCGTGGACAAGTCAAACACTGGCTGTTGACTGGGTAAAAGTCACACATACATGATATGCAAGGCAAAAAACTCAGATTAACATTTAAAGAAAGCAAAATAAAACTTGGTAACATGAACAGGATCAACTTAAAATGCACAAGGAGTCACAGTATCCCTGCTGGGACCAGCAAAGAGCAGACTGGGTGGCCAGCATGCACCCACACATGCAGATGTACCCACACACACACTGTGCAAACCTCTGCTGCCTCCGGGCTACTCACACCAGCCTCCCCCGATGGCCCCCAGCAGCCCTGCGCACCCACCCAGCCCACCTACTCCTCAGGCTAGGGAAAAGGCAGCCTCAAGACCCACCTTCGTGTTTCAAGGGAGAACAGCACATTAATGCTGAGGCCTGATGGGCACAGAGCTGATGCTTCTGCCTTGCCCGAGGCACTGCAAACTCCGGGAGAACTCCCCCGTGCTCCTCAGGCCCTCAAAACAGCACTACTTGTACTTTTTGCAGGGTGCCCAGCAACTAAGTGAGCAGCTTAGCTGGGAAAGACAGCCCAGATGACAGCTGTCTTCTCAGGAGATGAGATTTCAGCTGTGCTGCTGGAATGGAGTAAAGGGACACTACATGCCTCTGGCCTTCCCAGACAAGCATCCCCACCACTCCGGAGCAGGGGTGCCACAAGACAAGCAACACCAACACCCTTTTCCACCCCATTAGTGACTCATTAGTGATGATGGGCCTCCTACCTTGACTGGTTTGTCAGGGCCAGGAATAGAGCCTGAAGACAGGATCTTGGGAAAGCAGGAGTCTGACTGCTCCTGCAGTTTGTGTCCCACCTGAACACGTCAACCTCCAAGACCTAACAGACTTTCTCAGGGCAACCAGATGGAAAAGCGCAAGAAGGAAACCAACGTGAAGCTGGGAGCTCTACTCTTTCTAGATTAATATGTTCTCAGGCCACAGGGGACCAATCCAACCATCTAACACAAGGTGTTGCTAAGTGCAGACCAAAGAATTTCTGCCTGGAAGTTGTGCACCGTCCACACTTCTGCCGAGCTAAAGCAGAGCTTTCTGAAAGATCTACTTGACTTTGAGCCTCCCAGCACCCAAGGATTCGCTCTGCCTTGGACTGTTCAGCCAGTGGTTTGTCACCCTCACTGAATAGCTCTTTTCAAGTAGAAGTCTGTAAACCAAGACCCAGGTCACTTCTTGGATCCATCTAAAAACTCTTAGGTCTTTGAATGTGAGGAGGGTTTCGCTGGTCAAACCAAGGTATTCCCGTGGCTAAAAGCCAAATCTCTTCCAATCTGTGCACATTTCTCTTATTAAACAGATGCCAGAACCAATCACCTACAGCTCCACTGGCCACTGAAGTGACAACCTTAAAACCAAACTGGTGTGAGATCCCCTGTGAGCAAACAACACATGGAGTAGGTCATGGGAAGAAGATGTCTGCCTGGATGAGTCCATGAAGCAAACGTTCCTCTTACTTGGACTGCTGTGAACCTCTGAAGGACTCATTTATGCACGGAGCTGTCTCTGATTAAGTGTTTTCAAGGATAAGAGCATCCACTGATGGAATTAATTCACATGGCAGGAGAGTTGCTTCAACCTTGGCCTATCAACACAAAAGCTATCTGAAATAGGTATACCAATCCTCACATTCAGAGTTAGTTCTCAACGTTCAAATATTTATAACTGCATGATCTGAAACCCTTCTCTGTTTTCATACCTGTCTATCGTGCAGCTCCAAGACACCATTAGCTCACTTAACGAGGTGGAGGAATGCCTGGGACTGGTATGTTAATGAAGCTGAGTTTTCCTCAAAGAGAAGGTCATTCTAAAAGTGAGCAGAGCTGCTCTTCCCTGCCTGGGCTCCCTTTCTAATGGCCATCTCAGGCTCCCGGCTGCTGTGCATGCTGCCGCCCTCCCTGCAGGGAAGGCTGGGCTGCCTGTGCCAACTGCTCACCCCACACAGCTACTAAATCCCAGACAGACGGCGCTAACGGAAATGTCTTTTTTTTTCCCCCTTTTAATGCTCTTTGCATAATGGCAAGCCCAAAAATCGTTAGTGAAAACGAGCTTATCGCAGGGCCCTTTGATAGCCCTAATCTGCTTATGTGCAGCACTTTGAGCTGCCAATCAGAGCAACGCAAACTCCCGCTCTGTGATCACACGGGGCAGAGCGAGGATGAAAGTGATACTGCCTGGGTCACCTCATTATCCAGCCTCTCTATTAACTCAGCTGCAGCTTGTTCTGGTTTCCCCCAGCACTGCAGTCCCAGAAGCAGCAGCCTCACTAGTTCACACAGCCCCAGCAAACAGCCACTTTTCCGAACTGACTCCCCCAGCTGCCTGACAGCCACAGGCACATCTCCCTCCAGAGGATTCCTCACCTTGCAATCAACTCTATGGACCAGGGATGCACTCCTATGTAAGCAAGGCAGCTGGAATGGGGAGTGAAGGGGTGAAAATCCAATGGTTTGGAGACAGTCACATTTAGAGCCAAACACCCATATGCTGCCTGTCCAGACAGCTTGTCTGCATGGGAGTAAATTCATAGAGATGCACAAACCCACTCAAATCAATCTCTCCAAAGCAATTTCCCAGCCTGTTTCACTCCTCCATCAGTTTTTATGAATCTGCCCTTAGGGCAAGACAGCATGATCAAAGGGACACGAAGAAAGAACTTACCACTTGGGTGCACCCACTCTGCCAAAGAGCCCTGATCCAAAACCCCAGGTGGCTTTCCCCATCACACCCTTTAGCAAACTGCACGCCAGCATCCCCGCAGACCCGCGGGGCCAGAGGCACCGAGACACTCCGTGCCCAGGCAATGGAAACTGGACTGCTTTTGCCTTGTCTTCAGCAGTGTTGGATGTCAGACACTTACTGGATTGGGCAGTTCTGGCTTCGATAGTGGGGGTGTAAACTCCTACCCCCAGCTCTGAGCGGGCACCCAGACGGAACTTATACAACGTGTCCGGTTTGAGACCTTCCACGGCATACGAGGAGGTTGGGTCAAACTCCACCTTTTGCTGGAGAAAGAAAAGGAAACACAGATTATTTGGTGTAGTTGGAGAATACAAAAAAGCTGGTGCCCAGTTCCCAGTGCCAAGGGAATAGGCAGCCCCATCACCCATTCTGGCACCACAAAAAATCACAGCCAGGCTGCCAAGCCTGCTTGCAGTCCTGCAAGACTCCAAGGCATGGAGCTTCCTCGGTGGCACAACAGGACTCTGCTGAGCAGCAGAATTCTCCAACAGTCAGCCTGCACTGCCTGGTGTCCAGACCACACTTACTGCCCTGACAACCTTGTGGGAATGCTGGATCTAGCTGTACAGTTCAGGCAAGGGGCACAGGACACACCAGTGTGTTTTCTCCCAACAGTGTCTTGCCTGTAAAACAGAGTAAAGCCCTTGTCCTAGGCTTTCTAGGGATCTCTATCTGGGATCTCTAATGCGCCTAAACAGCACTGGTATCCGATTTGTTTTGCTGACACTTAGTGCACCTGAAGGGCACTTAGTTCTGGCAGCTCTCATGGCACTATCATAACAGGAGAAGAAGAGGACCACGGGACACTCTGACGCTGTCATGGTACAATTCTTGCCGCGCTACCTTGAAGCCAGCACTACTTCTGATACATTTAGAACTGGACAGAGAAGAGCAACCAGGCTGGTGAAGGGACTGGAGCACAAGTCCTATGAGGAGAGGCTGAAGGAGCTGGGGTTGTTTAGCCTGGAGAAGAGAAGGCTCAGGGGAGACCTCATCGCTCTCTACAACTCCCTGACAGGAGGGTGTAGCCAGGTGGGGGTTGGTCTCTTCTCCCAGGAACCAGCAGGAAGACAAGAGGGCTCGGCCTTAAGCTGTGCCAGGGGAGGCTTAGGTTAGATATCAGAAAGAAATTCTTTACAGAGAGAGTAATCAGCCATTGGAATGGGCTGTCCAGGGAAGTGGTGGATTCTCCATCCCTGGAGGTTTTCAAGATGAGACTGGACGTGGCACTCAGTGCCATAGTCTGGGAACCGTGGTGGCGTTGGATCAAGGGTTGGACTTGATGATCTCAGAGGTCCTTTCCAACCCGTCTCATTCTATGATTCTATGATTCTATGACTTCCTTCAGGGACCTGCAGTAAATGTGGAAGGGCTCTCTCCAGACCACCTTCAATATGCTTCTTACGTGTAACCAGCCCTGGGGCTGGAGTCTCATATTAGAAGCCATTTTAGACTTGCCTAGAAGTCCTACTCTTTACAAGCACCAGCAGTAAGCATGCCTCAGGGATGCTGTCATGGCTTTCTGGAGCCTTTCCAGTCCCAAACCAGTCACTAGCTACTTTGCTGGCATCAATAAGCACTGTTGAGGTCACTTACACGGAAACCAGAGATTGCCATGCTCCTACCACACAGCGCTGAGGCGCAAGAAACATGAGGAAACAGTCCTGTTACCACCCCAGCTCAAGCAGACACCCTTCCCAAGCTGAAGAATTGTGATGTCCAGCCCCAAGTGCTGCCAGGCAGGATCCTCACCTGAGTGCCATCCTCCCCTTCCCAGTAGAGCAGCTCGTATTTGGTAATGCGTTCCTGAGAGGCAGGCAGCCACGTCAACAGGATGCGGGTATCAGACTCTGCTTCTGCCTGGAAGTCAGCTGGCTGGGCGGGAACTGGGGAGCAAACACTCATGGTTAGTGCCAGGAGAGGGGAGAGGAGTCGCATGGCTTTGCAGAGGCAGTGTTTCACCCTGTGAAGATCCTCCTTCATTCCTTCCAGAACCTCTCTTCTTCCCTCTCCCCTGTACTGCGCTCTTGGAACAACCCAGGCCGCAAGCAAGCACCTCTGGGACGCAGGCAGGTGACTGTGGGAATTGTGCTCACTTTCAGCCCCTGACTGTGTCCCAGATCCTTCCTTCCACACGTGTATTCAGACCCCAGAAGGGCCAAGCAGTTACAAAGGTGCCGAGATCCACATCCAGGACCCAGTGTCACATTTTCAGCCCCTGCATCCCAGACACAACAGTGAGCTGTTACTTGTACAGAGGTTGATACCAAGCACCCAGGACAATCTGACAGCTTAAATCTGATGGCTGTGGCGGGGGGGGATGCCCCACACCCACTCTGACAGGCAGTCATCTGAGCGCAGTTGTGCTGCCTGGTGCAGATCAGACGCACAGCTGAGCCCCACACCACCGGGGTGGACACAGAGCCCCCCTCCATACGTACCCCCTTGCTGTGTTTTGACCTGGATGATGTCCGAGGGGGGTCCGTCGCCCACCGAAGTGAAGGCCAGGACGCGGATGCTGTAGGTGGTGCCCGTGATGAGGCTGCCCACGGTGGTGAGGTGGCTGTCGTCCGTGTTGTGTTTCTGCCACATGCTCAGAGGCAGGTGCGGGTCGGTGGTGTAGTACACGCGGTACCCTCGGATCTGTCCGTTTGGCTCCTCCGGCTGCTCCCACTGGACCAGCATGGTGCTGGCACTCAGCATCCGTGCCTGGACTTTGAGGGGGGGACTTGAAGGAGCTTGCTCTCCTGTTCGGGCCTCGACCAGCTCACTGGGGGGGCCCCTGCCAATGTTATTGACTGCGATGACCCGGAACTCATACTCGGAGAAGGGGCTGAGCCCACCTATGCTATAGCGGGTTGTTGCCACACCATCCACCTCCTGGAACTGACCCTCCAAGGATTTGGGCTTGTACTGGATGACATAATATGAAATGGGGTCGGAGTTGCCTGAATCCCAGGTGAGGGTCACGCTGGTAGCTGTCGTTTCAGTCACTAGTGGCTCCGTTGGAGGTTTTGGCAGTGCTGCAATTGGAAGGCAGAGAGGTGTGATTTAAATAATTCCGTCAGCTCAAACCCTGCAATGTGCATGGGGATAAAAATGGAGCTGCCACCTCCTATTAACATTCTTCTTTAAAAGGCAGAAATCATTTCATACTCTAGAACATGCATTTTTGTATTACCATATATTGCTTGAAGTGGTTCTTAATGGAAGGATAAACAGAGCAATCATGTTATTAGATGTGCTTGACGCACTTACCAGCAGCAGGCTAAATAAAGGTAATTCAACAGGGATGCAGGAATGTTTCTGTCATGGGGGTTCAGCTGGCAGCGGGAAGGTGCTTGCTGGGCTGGGCTGGCCCCAGAAACAAGGTGTACAGCTGATTTTACAAAGGAATACAGTAAAGCAACCAGAGCACCAAGGGTAATCTAGAATTATGCTCCCGCTTCTAGAGAGACAGTATCTTAGGCCACAGGGAGTTCATGGGCAGTGCTGTTAGATGGGTTGATGGGGGAATGCTTTGTAAGTATTATAGTACATGCAGGAGAGATACAGCCAGAGAAATTACCAACTTTCATATCCACTATTTCACTGGATGGTGTGTCAAACTGCAACCAGACAATAAACTGTTACACAAGAACTCTGTGACACTGACATCTCTGAAGAGTTAATGAAAACACAACTACTGCAAGCATTTCCAGATTTGCCATTTTACCAAAAGAACGAAGAAGGAGAACGAGTGCATGTGAGAGAGATTTGCAGAGTACACAAATACTTTAAGACAATGACTGAATTAAAGTCTACATTAAGTTTAAACCTCCTACAAACCACTCTAAAGTCATTAGTGACTTGTAATGCAGCTGTGCTTGACAAGGAACTAGGAAAAATGCTCAACCCAAATTAAGATCCTCAAGTACTTCATTCTTTGGCAAAGTCATCAAGTTTCTAGTTTCCCCATGGTTCAGCTGAGGGAGGCAGGCTCTCTAGCATGGGGCCTGGCTGCTCCGAGGGCCAGAGAAGATTCCTTTTCCAAGCCTACTGCCACATGAATACTGAGGAAATCAGCAAGGGCTGAACTGGCATGAGAGGGAAGGGCACACAACCCACAGCCAGACACCTCACCACCACCTGTGGAGGACTCAGGAGGGCAAACCCACCCTGCACAATATTATGGCCTGAAGCAACACGTTTCCTACAGCACCCAAGAAACCATCGGCCTCCCTAAGGCTTTCAAGGACAGATGACACTACTCCACCCTTTCCTTCGGAGAGCCACAAGCTTGACTCTTGCCAGTTTTTGGGTGTGCAGCCTCCATGTGAGCAAGGGGCAGGTCTGGTACTTTCAACACGCTTAGAGCAACCAGTTCTGTGTCGTCTTGCTTCTCCCATCTGCCCTGCAAGCGATCTGTGTGCCAGCAAGCACAGGAGAAGCCACACGGGGTGAAGGAGTTTGGGACAGAGGCAGTGACACACCCAGAGTGAGGGTGCTGAAAAGGTAGACAGGGAAACAAGGAGGAAGGTAAAGGGCTAAAGGAGCTGAGCAGATTTCTCCCTGCCCTGGGGCACCGTATCAGCCGATGAGGCAGAGTCATCCCTGGTGCAAAGAGGTAAATGCTGGGAACTGTCAGTGCAATGGTGCAGTTCCCACCTCTTCCCTTCACGCCCAAACCATCTCTCCATCATACCCTTTCCTTCTGTACTCTCCTGGGTACCTACTATCACCAAGGCAATCCCTGTGCTCTGCACAAAAACAGAGGCTGGAAAAGGTACTGACTAGCAGGTGTTGTGAGTAAAGGGGGCTGTGTGCAGCTAAGGTTAAAAGAATCCTCTAACTAGCAAAGAGAATTTGCTGTTATCTCCAGGTCAGGGAGGGCTAACACTCAATTCTGTGTTTTGTTCCAGCAGGAACTCTGTGCTAAAGCTCCCATAGTGCAGGAGGGAGCCTGCAAGAACAGAGAGACTCAAAAGATGACGTATGTGGAAATCTGAGCTACAAATCAACTGCAAGGAGAGGAGGAAAGGGATGAATGTGGACCTGCTAGGCCCCTAGATGGGAAATGCAGGACACCTTCAGCCTCCTGTTTGGGAGCTGAGTGGGCTGCCCTATGATCAGTAATCAGCAACAACATCCTCTTTGGGGCAAAGCTACCAGTGAAACGCTGGCAGGAAGCATGCCTTAAGGACAGCAACACACGAAAGAGAACGGGAAAGAGCCAGAGCAGTAAGGAAAGAAGCTGACAGATGAATGTGCAACAATTTTCAAATGAACACGTGCAGCTCCTCCCCGCAGGGAGGGAGGATGCTTATTCCGTTGAGGTCCATGGACACTTCACATTGCTGGGACTGACCCTGTCCTACCCTTAGTGGAAGAGGATGTCTCTGTGCAAACAGCTCTCTGACTGCAGACGTCCACAGACCCTGCCCCAGGACAGCCCATAGCCTGCCGCTGTGCTGAGCTGATCCTGCTGATGCACGGAACAAGACAGACATTGCTGGGATAAACACAGACTCAGGGAGGTTCCCCTGTAGCTTAACAGGGACCCAGCCTGACACAAGCTTGTCTCCCACCATGCCACTTGCAGGGAGAGGGAAAATGACCTTCAGAGCAAGTCCCGTACTGGGAGCAGCAAAAACCAAAGTTGTGGGTGGAAGGCAGAAAAGCTGCAAGGTGGAAAAGTCACAGAAGACTGCAGTAGCTGGCTGCAGCCAAAAACACTCTGGCAAAGGGCTACAGCGTTGAAACCCATGTAGGGGCACCACAAGGAACAATTCCTTACCTTTGACAGTGATCTGGGCTGTGGCTTCGATCATGCCAAGGGAGGAGATGGCCACGCAGGTGTAGTTGGCAGACTGCATGATGTTATTGAGCTCCAGGACATTCCTACCGACGGGCATCTCATCTTCTTTGGTCAGCTCCTCCACACCAGCCATCCACTTCACGTAGGGCATGGGAGCACCTACTGCCACGCACGTGAGGTTCACGCTCCCCCCAGGCATCACCTCGTGGTTGCTCGGAGGGATAGAGAATCGAGGAGCAACACGCCGCACTGAAACAAGGAGGAGACAGCTAGTAGGGTCACAGGACCAGCAGAGAACACTCAGCTGCACTCTGGGGGTACATGAGAGGGGTTCAACGTTCTTGCCTGTCTATCCCCCGGGACAGATAAAATGAAGTGCAAAAGCTGTTTGCTACTTTGCCAAATTACACACACTTTGCTCTCCTTCCTTTGCCACTGGCATCTTACTAGAAGAACTCATTAAGGGATGGCTCAATCCATTCCCTCCAAACATGGCCTTTTGAAATCATATTACTAACATGAAACATTCCTCCATTTAAATTACATCCCTCTAATTAGAGAGTGTGCAAAATGCCAGTCACACACTCTCTCTGTGCAGGGCTCACTGAAGCTCTGCAAAATGGCATTACCTGTTCAATTTATCAGCTCTAGAGTAAAGCAGCCCATCCCCTAAACCTCACAGGGTTTCGGCAGGGGCAGCAGAAAGGGTTTCTGTTTTGAATTAGCACACGTGTGCTGCTAAATAAAATATAATCCCTTTCAAAATGTAACTCAGGTTCTTCCTTGGCTCAGAAAAAATAGTCACCAGAGCTGCATGACATTGTCAGGGCCTGAAGAGATCACCTTGCTGGGCAGGAGAGAACTAATCCTGACAGATGTGAGATCATATACATTTTGACAGAAGAGAGCTGGGCTGGCAGAACCCTTCCCACCTTTGTGGCAGCTCTTCAGGAGATGTATTCCTCCTTATTGCATTGCACAGCTTCTCTTCATATCAATCCCTTCCTGGGTATTTCATTCAAGACTTATTTGTAAGCAACTCTCAGCTACAATAAACCTCTAAAGCTGCCTGCCATATGCATTCCCGTCAGGAAAATGACACTGAGAAATGAGGCCCCTTCTTCAGGGTTAGTGTTATGGGCCTATTTAAGCAAGGGTAGAGAAACAACTGTGCTCGGTAAATCTCTGTCTCCTCTGGGCAAGCTCATTTTAGTCTGTAGTTAAAAAAGGAAACTGCTTGAACGTGCCTCGCCCAGCAGCCCTGCTCTCCTCCAGCCTCCTTCCCCAGAGCGGCAGCCCCCGAGCAGCGGCCGGGTTCACGACTGGCCTCTCCCTGCCAACGACGCTCTTCCATCCGTGCACGGGGCCGGCGGAGCGGCGAACTGCCACAGCACCGGGGGCAGGTGGGAATCGGGCAGCAGCCTGAGCAGTGCCAGCTCACAACATGCCACGGGCACAGCCGGCCCCCCGGGCGACGGGGGTCCCGGGAGCCGCGGCTCTGCCGGCCTGGCTCCCGCCGCCACGGCATCCCCGCACACAGCGAAGCTGCGGACACCCCCCCGAGCTGCTGAGCTGTCGGCTCCGCTTGCCAAGCTGGCTCTCCCCAAATCAAATTTCACTAGCGCTCTCTTGGATGATTCATCCCCAAACCATCAGGTTTGCAGAAACAGACTGAACACAGAAGCCCCCACACTAGCATGTACAATAGAGCTAAGGCTTTGTGATAAATTAGACAATACTGTCAACATTGTGTGTGTACTACACATCGTCCCAGTGACAAAACAGGGCTCATTAGCTTCTTACCAGCCAGGGTAAGGATAACTTCCTTTGCCTTTTTTTTTTTGAATGTCTAAATCCAAAGTCTTGCTGTATGCTCCTTTTAATCAATTATTAAAACTCCAATCAATACCTACATGAGCAACCACCAGTGAGGTGTTACCTGACTGATGGGGCAGCGCTCCCCAAATGAGACAGAACTGAAAGTGTACTCAAATGCTACGCAGTCATGAGAATATGGACTTAACCTGATGGACATGGCAATGGTTTAACATGATGGTGTGTATTTCCAACCAAAGCATCCCAGCACCATTCATTAAGAGTCAGGTCTCATTTCCAAATGAAAATGGTGTTAAATTATTCCAGGTAGGAGCTGTTCAAATTCCATCCCCATCAAAGGACCAAACCCACCCACCCACCCACCCAA